>JARCZZ010006142.1:0-30156 GCA_030323915.1 Brotogeris chrysoptera
TTGTGTTTTGCCTCTTTAAAGCTGCTATGAACTCAGATGTTAAGGAGGTACAATTTCTAGAGAGGAGGGTAGGATAGCGAATGGAGGACTGAAAGAAGCATTAGCAACTGCTGGCTCACTTGTGGGTGCACAGGGAGAAGGTGCACTTCAGCTGAAATGACAGCGCTTGTATCCTCTTGTATGGGCTTCGGGCTGGTGCCTGGATCCAATCGTGCTCCATCTCGAATGGTGCTGGCTTCAGCTGATGCCTGCAAAGACCCAACTGCAGAGTCCCTGTGTGAGCACAATGGTAAAACACACGTCGAAGCTCTTGATTCTGCTCCTTTCACCTTCCCTCATTCAGGGCCTTCTGCTAGTGGCAGATGTACAAGTCCTGGCAAAAAAACATTGTTGTAGACTAAGCCTTTAAACCATGTGAGCTTCTGTGACGTGGGAATGGCAACCATCCAGCCGTTTTGGGATCATGTGAATGTGTTTGTACTTTGTGTAGGGGAATGTATCTCAGTGGGATTGCTTAGGCGTTGCTGCAATGCAAATATTGAATTCTAGTTCTGTTAACAAGCACAAAAGCGCAATAGATGTTCTTTCACTTGAAATTAGAGCTCAGCAGTGCTCTGATCTTCAGCATGTGCATCACACAGCAGCTATAGGAATACCAAGTTTTCTGTGGAGAGAGGAGGAGGAAATGAATATTCAGCAATTGTTTTAGTTAAACTGATGCTACTGTGGACTCTGCTCTTTTTCTCTAGCTTATTCTTTGAAATGCAAATGTTTAAAAAGTGGAGAAATCGAGAGATGTCAGTCCATCTTTTCTTCATGGTATGATGGACTTAAAAAACCCTACATTTTTAAATATTTGTTCTAAGATTTTTTTTTCTGTGGGAACACTGATAGTATTTGTGGGAGAAAGGTGTACGAAAGCCATCCTAAACTAGATGTATGCTCACTGTCTCTTCTGTTCCTGTGGTCATGTGGTTCACCTGGCCTTGCTTTTTAGTATCCTGCAGTGAATAACCTTGCTCCATCAGAGATGCTCCACTGTTAGCAGCTTCTCAGTTTCAAAAATGACTTGTAGTCACTTCTAGGAAGGCATGCATGATGGTTTTTGTTCTTTTTCTGATGAATACAAACCTTTATTGTACCTAAAAAAGAAAGAAGTAGATGTCTGAAAAGGGACATTTGCTGGACTCTTTTGTTTGAGTTGGATGTCATAATCCCGGGGTGCTTTGCTAAGAAGAAATAGACTTGAAGAAAGCTTGGTCATTTGTCTCCTTTCTGATTAGTTTACCCTTATCAGTGAGGTTTATGCATGACATCTGTTCTTATCTATAAACTTACACTAAAGAAGGTGAAATCTATTTTCTTGTCATCCCAGAGATGCCAGGAGATTCCATTAATCAATATTAGAACTAATTAATCAACTTGCAGTTATGTATTACACAAAGGTACTCCAGTTTGTCAGGATCTGTCTTCCTGAAAGACAAAAAGAGTGTCCAGGAGTTACCTTTTGTGATATATGGAAAAGAAGTTCCAAAATGGTGGTTAAAAGGGTCTATTTTGTCATCACTTGTACTAGCATTGCTTAGAGTATTGTGATAGAATAAAGTTGCATTAGTCATTAGTAGTATCTTGAGACCCTCTCTCTTTTGACAAGAGATTATCTGTTATGGGGAAGAATGGCCACACTGGATGAGTGGGTGTGTGTATGTAGGTTGGTTGTAAGACTTGCTACTGGTTCTAGGCACTGGGAAGTAGGTTACCTTTCTGACTGAGGCCAGCCTGATGTAAAGCAAAATGTTCCTTAAAAACAAGTATTTCACAGAAGCTTCTGAGTATAACATTGGTACTCGTAAACAAATACGTAGGTTGTTGCATAGTCTGCTGTCAGTGAAAAGGGAAGGGCAGAAGTGTGAGGATAGGTATGTGTTTTTAGGCATTTTGTGTGGCATTACTGTCATGTCCTCTGAAGTGCTGTAGATCCAAGGGAAAGTCATGAAGCTTATTTTCCTCAGTTGCTAACATCATTCTTCAAGCAATACAGCCAGACATCATTGCAGAATACAAACCCAATGGGCTTTAGGTATTTTTCCCAGAAATGTATTAGTGAGGGGGGAAAAAAGGAAGGTAGGGAATTAGATGGCTATTTTCTAGTGTGCACATAGGCCACAACTCTTTTTTTATCCAGTGTGAGCTGAATCAAAACCTGAGTCATAAAACTGGGGTTCCAGCATGGCCTTGCAACCTTGGTCAGTTTATATACTACTGTTCCCCTGAAGTACAGCTTTATAAAAAGAAAAGTATTGGGAAGGCAAATGGAAAATTCCCTGAAAGAAGTTTCTATTTCTGAAATGTCCCTTTCTGCAGTATCCAGAATAAACCTTAAAACAGATGGCTGGAGTGCCCATCTGTCTGCTGGGTGTGCAGGCACACAGTTGGGACCAAGTACCAAGGTGGTTTAGCTGCAAGCCTTAGCTGCAACCATCCATCTACTCAGCCACTAAAAGGATGTTTCTGCTTCTGCGTTTAGCAGAGCCTGTATCTGTGTCTTGCTCCCCAGAAGCAGCAGACTGAAAGCTTTACTCCTGCCTGTTCTGTGGCGACTTCCCTCCCACCACTTACACTGGACAGAAGGGTTTTTCTGAAACATCACAAAAACATTATGGAGTTTCCTTTTCTCTGTGTGTGTTGTATTTCTAACTTGTCCTCTTTCCCCTCCTTGATAGCAAGGTCCATTTAGCTGGAAGCACGGCCTAGGTATTGCACCACAAAAATCAAGCCGAGTCATCTCCAATTCTTGCAGGTAAAGCCAGTTTAACTGGTGAACTGACAATGAAAGCAGAGTCTTTGCTCTGCCATTAAAACTGTGATTAAGGATTTCAGTCCAGATTTCTCTGAGCAGAAATTGTCTTCATTCAGTCTGTCACCCAGGACCTCCAGGCACACACCAGCAGGCAGTTTATACTCTGTGCCAGTTAACAAGCTGAAGTTTATTCTGTTAGAGATACAGCCCACCACCAGAGGAACACTATGCCTCTCCAAATCTATTCGAAAGTTATACAGAAGGAAACCGGGGTACTGAGTTCATCTGCCTCTGGGCTCATCAGCCATCCATCACTTGTCTTAAATTGTTTAAGAGACTATGGTATGTTTTATTGTCCACACTGGAGGGCTTTTAGTGACCTGAACTTATTAAAGGAAAATAATGGTAGAAACTGCTGTTGGGAAGTACACATGAAGACAATTACCTCTGCGTAAGAGCAAAGACGTGTAGGATTGAAGTTTAAGCTAGGAGTGCGTGGCTGCAGTCACTTTTCAGCGGGTTACAGGTTCTTGCAGCTACAGCTGCTGTGTTGCTGCTCTCCTGCCTGTGACTGCTGGGACAACAGCATGTGCTGAATCTGGGGTTTGCAGCAGGGAGGACCATCTCTTGGCCTTCAGAGCCAATTATTGCAAGCATCAGTTTTGTATCCAGGCACAGGGAAATTTAAGAGGTGGCTGAACCTTTAATTAACCTGTGTATCTAGGTTACTGGAGGTTTGAGGCAAGGTCTTGGTTTTGCATATTGTTTTGCTACACTAGGTGTAACCCATATGATGCCTTGCCCTACACCCAGTGTCTGTCTATCAGTGTTTGGGGCAGGCGAGGGCCCTCCTTACAGGAAAAATGGCTATCATTCTTTGCATGGCAACAACCCTCAAGCAAAGAGATTTTCAGTAAAAAGCAATTTCTGCGTTGACACCCACAGAGCTGGTGGAAGCATTTTTCCCCAGGGAACCAAGCGTGTTAACTTCTGAGCACAACAGGGCTGCGTTCTGACAAGATTTAAGTGCTGTTCTGTACTGTAGCACTGTGACTATACTAAAGTAGCTGCTACAGAACTGTAATTAATGCCCAATTATGTAAGGTGTAACTTAGTGTTTCACGCTATTAAGTTCTCAGAGTGCTTCTAACCTCAAAAATATACAATTGCTCTGAAAATCATCAAGAACTAATATTCTGGGGTTTGTGGTGTGGTGATTTTTTGGTCGATGGTTTTTGTTGGTTTTATTGCTGGTTTCAGGGTTGGTTTTTTTCAGTCATCTGTAGAATAGCTTCAACTAATGGAGTTAGTTAACTAATGGAGTTAGTCTTAATGGGAGTTAGCCTCCTGTGAATTTCTACTCCTACTACAGAAGAGAGGGAACCCAAAGTTTCTCTTCGGTATTTTGCAATGCCATTAGTTTCCCTTTCAGGACTCAAGAAAAAAACCTGCAGTTGGTGGCTTCCCATGTGAATGTGTTAAATTACTCTGGATGTTTGGACAGTGCTCTGACTTCTGAAGTTCTGTATCAAACCAAAACTATACGAGTGCTCAAGTAGTCTTTTATAACATTGGAACAGAATTGTTCCCATATTTTGTGAAAGTTTCCAAGGTTTTTCCTTTTTAGTCTGTTTTTTTTGGAATGAAACCATGCTTTGAAGTCCAGGGGTTTTCTCAGGGAGAGAGAAGCTCCTTTTTCAATTGGTTCCCCCTGGGGCCTTGGAATCAAATCCCTCTTGTCACAGATGCAAAGCTAGTAGAGATAAATTCATCATTTCATAGCCTTCTGAGTCTTAAAGGAAATCTCTGTCCCCTTCAGCTGCTTTCCCAAACTTACTACTGTTCAAGGTTTTTGCTCAGTAGAGTCTTAGACATTAGGTCTCCAGCTTGCTGACCATTTTGCTCTGTGCCATGGCTGGAGCGGAGGCACTGGGGGAGGTGGTGAAGGTGTACAATGTACTGAACTGGTTTTAGGCTGCAGCTCTGGACTTTGCTCTCTATTTGCTCTCTGGAAAGCTTTTTGAAGGTTCGTAAGTGCCAGGTCATGAGCTGAAAGCAGAAACATACTTGGACAACAAACAGAGGGCCTTAAAAGCAGTCTTCTTGAAAGCTGATTCATTGTACTTCTAATGCCCATCACATCCCAAGTAGTAGTGTGCCATCATGACTTTCGCTTCTTAGCATCTATTAAAGAGAATCCCTGGGCTAATCCTTCAGAGCTAATGAACAGAATGATGGTAGTCATAGAAACTGCTGCTTAAATATCAGTGTCTTGCATAAACTCCAGAGTATGTCTAATTACACAAGTGATGGAAATCTGTTTCAGCACTGTATGAAGCACGGCCATTTTATTAACTCTGAGCAAGTCTGCAGTTCAAAAATGGTGAAACTACATCTGTTCTTTACCTGGGCTTGTTGGTAGTGAAATTAAGGAAAATTTCTAAACACAGTGCTTGCCATCTGTTGGTGAAGGGTCTCTTGAATAAATCTTATTCAAGGACAAAAAATTGAAGTGGCCATAAGAATAGGTGCCTTATGTATACCCATTGTATCATAAACAGGGTCAGTTAAACAGGTCCTGAATTCAACACATGGTGTTTAAAATTGCTTTTTCCAGTGAGGGGTCACATCTGTTGCTCTGAGAGCTGCTGGTCATGTGTCCCTGTACCTTCAGGTTGGGAGGAGCTTATTTTCATCACACCTGCTATATTATGCAAATATTAGAGGATGTTAGTTGGTGTAAACAAACGTGGTGATGGGGTAAGATTAATGAGTCCTTTGCCTACAAGGACTTTAGACTTTTTGGGTTCTTGCTAAGTTTGTCTATATTTCAAATTCTCCTGCATAGCCCAGTACAGCTAACAGCCTAAGTGCAGTTTTATACCAGTGTCCCCATCAACAAACTGGGAAGAGCCCAGTGTGGCTGAAGTGGCCCAGAGGCCTATGGTGTGGGATGTACAAAGAGAGGCTGAGGGAAAGGGGACAGTTCAAACTGGGTAAAATGGAGTATTGGAGAGGACACGAAGGGGGCAGAACAGAAGGACAAGAAGTGATTGTCACAAATTGCCTAAGGGAGAATTTTGGTTGGAGGTAACCACTTGTATTGGGATGAACTTCTGAAGCATGGGAAGAAGTGCTCGGTGGGTTCTCAGTCCCTGCAAACTTCCAAAACTTGACTGAACCAAGCCCTGCACTACCTGGTTTCAAAACTTTGCTTTGAATATGAGAAGACTTGAAGATCTCCAAGGGACTAGTATCTATTTTTCTGTAAAAACGGGGCAGGGAACAAGGAAGTTACTTCAGGTCACACAACAAACTTGTGTCCAAGTCAGGAAAAGAGAACATGGATCCCCTAATTTCAAACCGTTCTTGCTCTGAGTAACCTGTATTGATTTTTCTGGCCCAACAATATTTCCCTGATGAGCCTCACTTCAGAGTATTCATGATCTAATTTAACAAACAGCTTTTTGTTCTCCCTTGTGAAAATAAAGAAAAAGATGGGAAAGATTATTTAAACTTTGCTGCTTTAGGAGTATCTTGAAAAAATGTCTTTTTCTTTTTTTTTTTTTTTTAATAAGCCCTGTGCTTTTCCCTATGGCTTTTGTTGTGGAACTGTGTCTGTGTTGAGTAGGAGCCCCCTTTATACTCGCAGAGGGTCTTCCTTTTCTCCTAAGACATTTTCCTTCAGAAATAGTAATAGCTAAGGTGCACCTGCATTCCTGGAAATTATATTTCAAAACAGAGATAGTAAGTATACTCATGCTAATGTTTTTTGGCATGATCCGTAGCTTGGTCATCTTTAATGATGGCATGGAAGTTTTCATTAGTAGACAGGAAGTCTTTCCTTTTTTGTAGCTTATGAGGTGGTTGGCGTTATCTCAACTGTTGTTGCTGAATTTTAGTTTTAATGGGATCTTCTAGCTCTCAATGTAAATTGCACCAAACTGTTGAGCATTTGTGTGGGCTTATTTTCTGCTGTATAAAAATATTTCACAAAATCCAGCTCCATGAATCTGGGTTAGTAATTACGAATATTATTAAAATTTATGAAGACATCTGGCAATAAAGCTGCAACATCTCAAAATCTTGGACTGGGGTGGGGGGGAGAGAACCCAACAGAATGCTACCTGTATTAACTTTATTAATTTTTATTATCAGCTTCCTGCAGGTGTTTCTAATAAACCATATTTGCTGAATTCCTCCCTTCACCTGTAATACAAAATGTGTTTACCACTGCTCAAGCCCTTTTAGCTGGCATAATAATTCTTACCCAGCCATCTGTGCTGATCAGCCTCAGGAAATTTAACACAGGTTTTCTTCCTCCACCTCGGCAAAGCACTGCAGCATACCCTAGAATAAAGTGAAAACAAATGTCCCCAATGAAGGGGAAAAAAATCAAAGCAGTGTTGCTGTCTTATCTGCAAAGTCTACCCGGAAGCATAATGTCAGACTTGCATCCATTGGAAGATAAAATATATTAGTGGTCCAGCTCTGCTGAAGAAGGACGAGCAAGGAATTCAGGTACAGAACTTAATTCCTTGAATCCTCATATTCTCTTAAATGTTTTGATGAAGATAAGGATGTAGAAAGGAACAAAACAGCCAAAATTTTTCGAGCCCTAACTCTAGTAACTTGTGTATTTATTGATGTACAACTGACAAGTGAGGGAACTTTTGAACTGCACTTTATTAGTTGTAGGAAATAACCTGAAACTTAGTAATGTATACCTTGCTTCTTTAAGATAACATTTCCCAATGCTGGAAGGAAGAGAATGTTTTTTCCCCAGGCTTTTTATTATATGACTTTCATTGTCCCATAGGTGACAACCTACCAATGGAATAATCCCCAGTTACAATACATAGGACATGGGACAGGAGGAATCTATTTTATTAGTGTTTTTCTCCCTTCAGAAGATTAATACTGCGTAATATCTGGAACATAATATTTAGAATCAGCTCTTAGTGTTGACCTGCCTGATGACGCACCAGTAGTCCTGCAACTTCCTAGACAATCACAGAGTGCCCAGTGTCATGTTATCAGTCTGTACTGGGGATTAATATAAACAATAGGCACATCCTAGAAGAAATCAGGAAACCCAAATTACGAGCTTTGAACTAACTTCTGCTGAGGATCATCTCCCTGTCTAGCTGGGGGATACTTATGATTGTTGCAATATGCTTGTAAAAAAAAAAAAAAGCTAGTTGTAAGTAGCACTGTCTGTATTATTTAAAAAAAGGAAAGAAAAAAAATACCTTTTTTTCTCATAGCTCAACAATGAGGACAGACCTTTTCTGCAAGGAGTCAGAAGTGTACAGTCTGAGGTCTTAGTGCTCCCTTTGTATCTTAGCTTGATTGCAAGATTTACCCAAGACTATAGGTCTTTGTTGTACTTAGACAGTCTGCTTTTCCAAAACTCATTAAGAAACCTAGTAAAGGTTAGGCAGCTGACATTTCAGGAGGCAGCAAATAACACAAGTTGATAATGTCAAGAAGCTGGTGCAAACAGTCTTTTGATGACTTCAGGTGGGTCCCAAATAAATGCTGCAATAACTAGCATCTTCAATATAAAATATGTTTTGGGTGGCAGTATTATTTCCTGTCTGCTTGAGAGACTTGCCAGAAATGTCAGACAGGGATAGTGGTATTTTACATACGGCATTTTTCTCCCTAGCTCTTTTCATGGGTTGGAAATATCCTCTTTGAGGACAGGCTGTCTTCCCTTTCTTCCTTTGTCTGTAAGCAGGAGTTGCTTGCAGAATACAGTCAGGGTCTTTAGGCTCCTAACTTCCACTCACTGTGAAAAGAAGGTGCAACGCTATCCAAAATATACCATCTCATTGAACGCTTGTCCTACAGTGCGCAGCAGAGCAGCCAGAGCATGATTAAGCATGGTCAACACCGCTATGAAAGGTGGCTTCACAAGAGAGCCCTGATAAGGATCCAGTGTTCTGGAAGTCTGACAGCCACCACTTTCCTAAGCTGCACCATAGGACACTGTGTACAGTGTGTAGTTTTGGTCTTGAAAAATGGCACCTGAGAGCTTGCAGCCTGTGATGTAACTGAACTCAAATATTTTGGGATAATTCTGTTGGTGAGTAGCGAATTCCTGTCTGCTTACTCATCGCATCCAAACATATTTCCTAGAAGATGCTGGAGACAAGGTAGAGCAGGAGACTTAGTCAAACACTCTAAGTGATGGATGAAAGGTATGCACTCATAAAAGATGATCTTACCATAGTGGGTCAGTGCACCCCCTCAGGGCCCAGTATGAGTGCATTCTGCACGCCTGTAGCATGTGCTGCATCTTCACAGGGCACCCATCATGGGCTGTCTTTTGTTACACGCTCCAGAGATCTGTGTGCACTGAGTTCTGATGGCAAATGTCCTGTTAGTTTCCATTGGAAAAGGGCCTCTTACTTTCATATCCCAGGGATGCTGATTTTCTCAAAGTTGCAATTGATACTGTCCTTTCTGACTAATGCTTTGCTTTTGCCTTGTAAAAAGTTGCTATGAAGTTTTGAAGGTTATGACTTGGTAATTGGTGCCACTGGTTTTTGCAATTGATTTTAGGTGCAGTAGATGATAGTGATCACTTTTCATTATGTATGTTGGTATTTGTAATTGCAAAGCTTGACAGTTGCTGTGTTCAAATCGCTTTGGCCAAATGCACTTCCATGACAGAAGCAAGTTGCTGTGCTTGCATTTGTAAACCAGCTTATCATTAGCTCACTGTCTTGAAGGGACTGTCTGCATATGTGACAGCCAGAAATGTGGAAAGTGCATCTTTCTGTCTTAAAGAAACAACATACCAATTTCTTTTTAGTTTACTTACAAGCAACATTCTCTCTGAAAGGTACATACCTATGTACCTACCACATAAATGCTGTTATGTGGTTCTTAGTGAGTAATGTGTAAAACCCTAACAAGATATCTTCACAGCAAGCTGGCAAACTAAGCAGTAAGGTCCAGATCAGGAGTTCCTCGTGCTAGTGGACCCATAAGTCATTAAGCAAGATGCCAAAAAGGCTTTTTTCCAGACTTGTACTTTTTCCATTCTTGGTATGTGGGCAGCCCCTTCCTTCTAGGCATGAGATGGCATAAGTTCATGTTCTGCAATCAGTGCTTCATTTAAATCTTTATGGCACTGACTCTTTGAGAGTTGTTAATGTTGCTATGACAAAACCCACAACACTTAAACTTATTGGTGTATCCGTGTTTTGTGGGACACCTCTTGTTTTAGCCAGCATATGCAAACATCTGTTTAAGGGTATATGAAAGAAAATAGCTAAAGCAAACATGAAGTTGCTTTCTTGGTAGGTGTTGTACACTCTGCAGGCTGTGCCTCAAGCTCTGCTGGCTTGCTCAGTTTGTCATCTGAAGCAGACCTCCCCTCTTGGCCAGCCTTTGCTGTTAGGCTCTGGTCTAGTGAGCTCCTAACAACTTTTTTTCCCCCTTTTTTGCCCACTGGTAGATATCTTGCGATTTACTTTGTTTTGGGTGAGGACCTCAGCCCAGATCCTCTGCCCATCTGGGCCAAGACACTGAAGAACTGAGTTTCTCTACTTTCATGGAGACTACTGTTCTGTGGCCTTCCCTTAACTGAGGGGTTAGGTTAGGCACCTGAAGTTTTTAATTGCAGAACTGCCTTGTCAAATAACCATTTAAATCATGGTTACTGGACTAATTTAGCTTTGCTGGTGGTTTTGAAAACTCCTGTCCTGGCATTACGTGGTTTTAGGTCCATAGGCAATGTGCATCAAGGTATATCGTATTCATGTTAGTTTCTATTTGCTGAAGTTCAAGAACTTTTTCTCAGTGAGAGTCTGCCATGGAAGAATTATGCTACTGCTTTTGAATATTCCTTCTCATATAATCAGATACTTTGCTGCTCTTGAATATAAATTTTTTTTTTTCCTATTATTGGCATTGAAAGTAAGCTGTGGTGGTGACTCATCTAACACAAGACCTGAAATATGGAATAAGGAGTTAAATAGATTGTCAAACAAAATAATTTCTGTGACAGGACAAAGGGTTTTTTTGTTTTCTTGCTTGGTTTTGCTGTCCTGAGTGCCTAGGGTACTCAGAAATCATGTCCTTGGACCATTGTTATCTGCTCTGGGGTTGAAGACAGGTTGTTGGCTAGCCCTCTCAATACGATGCTCTGCAATTCTTCAGCAGAGCTCACTCCAATTGCTTCTCTTGAGGGTCAGTTTGTTTGTTTGGCCTCTCTAGATTCAAGGCACTCTGAGGGCCTTGGTGCTGTGCCACTTTTTGCAGGACACTGCAGTGTTCTGATGGCTGAAGTCATGTAGTAGCCAGAGACAGGAGAATTTTGACCCTGACAGGTGGTGAGAAAGGTGGTAACCATGTATGATCTGGCCCTGTATGTATACATCATAGACTGTGATATGGTTAAAGATGTTCAGTTTGTTTTCACTAAATAGTTGTTGTGGTTTAAGCCCAGCCGGCAACCCAGAATCCTGCAGCCACTCGCTCATTTCCCACCCCTTCCTCCCTCACTCCCAGAGGGATGGGGAGGAGAATCAAAAGAATGTAACTCCCACGGCTTGAGATAAGAACACTCCAGTAACTAAGGTATAACACAAACCACCGCTGCTGCCACCGATAATAAGGGGAATAACAAGGGAAGAGAATGCAACAGCTCACCACTCGCTGACGAATACACAGCCCAACCCGAGCAGTGATCTAACCCTTCCGGGTAACTGCCCCCAGTTTATATACTGGGCATGACGTGCTGTGGCACGGAATACCTCTCTGGTTAGTTTGGGTCAGATGTCCTTTCTCTGCTTCTCCCTGGCAGAGCATGAGGCTCAGAAAGTCCTTGGTCAGACTAAACATTACTGAGGAACAACTAAAACCATTGGTGTTACCAGCACTGTCCCCAGGCTGAAAGTCAAAAACACAGCACTGCACCAGCTACTAAGAAGAAGAAAAATGACTGCTACAGCTGAACCCAGGTCGACCGTACTGAACCTGTGGGAAGAAACCAATCCTGTTACTCTAGCTATCTGTATTTTTCTTTAGAAGTTACCTGACTGGGTTGCATCCCAGCACAAACTTTAATACCTCTCTGGAAGCACAGCTCTGTGCTCAGAAAGATAAGAACATCTGTAGAATATCTATTGTACTTACAGTCCTTCCTGCACAGCCAATATCTAAACATGCAACAGCTTCCATCACCCTTTGCTGGACATAGCTGGCTGCACTGTGCTGCCCTGAGTTTGGCAAGGCACGCAGCTAAACGTCTAGGAGTTAGACTTCTTTATAAACCATGTGTCCATGGTGTTATACTTTCTTGCCTTGTCTTAGACTATGGGCCTGGTGCTGTACAGATCCCAGCTGGCCTGAAGCCTGCGTCCATCTTGGGAAGCACCTGATATAGCAATGAGATTGCTCTTCAGCAATTAGAGAGTGTGGAGAAGGCACAAGTGTCTCATTGAGCAGGAGTATCAGAGGCAGCAGGAGTTAGAGCTGGAGCCGTACGTGGCAACTCGTGCACATCACTGTCTCCTGTTACCAGCATGGGAAAGGATGGGTGATGTGGTGCAGCCCTGACTTCTCTGTAGTGGAATACTCGAGTTGTTCCATGCTAGCAGAAGTGGCATTCATTCAATGTATGCTTGGTTATGGCGCCTCAGGACATAATGCTGGGAAGTAGCTGAGCTTGTGCTCTGGTATGCTCCCTCCCACATCCTTCTGAGACTTTCTCCATCTCCTGGTGTTGACAGAGACAGCTGGCCTCACTTTTTCCCAGGAAGAGGTAATCTCATGCACAGGTTCCCTGCCAATGTGACCATCTCCTGCTGCACAGGTCTTCCTTTGCTATTCATGGTAGTTAATGTCTGAGCTTTCCATTTAAAGTCTCATCAGTCCTCATTATTATAAGTCTCTGATATGATGTTTGATGCCTTTATTCTCATGGGGTATGGGGGAGGTGATGTTTGTTCCTTTTTTTTTTTTCTCTTTTTCTGTTGTTGTAGGTAAAGTTTCAAGAGCCAGATCTGATTCCTTGGCTTATGACTCAGTTGAGGGGGCAGGAACCTAAAGGTACTTGTTGCTACCTTTTTATCCAGATAACAAATACATTTTTATACTACATAATGTCTCCTCTTTACGTTTACTGTAATCAGTTTGCATTTATGCTTGATGTCTCGTTACCAGATGCCTCTTGGAAATATATGCCATCACTCTTAAATAAATAGTTAGGACTTATCCACTGATATTCTCAGTTGAATTGTTTTGGAACAAAGAACTGCATCTTGGTTGTTTCCTTGCCCTCTTGAAAGAGCAGAACTGTAAAATTTCGTGGGTTGCTTTGCAGCCTTCTGTTCTCAGCAGGGGTTGGTGGAGCACAGCATCTCTGTTCTCCTGGGGCAGACAACCCTTCTCATGTCTTACCCAGCTGATTGGTGTTTGCCAAGTGATGAGAGGAAGGCTGGGTCTGTGCTAGTTTTAATGCAGTTTAGTTCTAATGGCATGTTTTGAAGAGAAAAACTGTTTAAACAGTCCTCCAGGGCTGAGTAACTCCCAGTTGGTTAAGGCTTCTGGAACATGTCTTATGTTTGAGTGAATAAGTCATTGTGAGAGATCAGCCCTGATTTTAATCTTGAAATAAAGGTTTCCTCTATTCAATGGAGAAAACTCACATATTTTCATAGAGGAGGTGGAGATGTCATGTTTAGAGGGCATCCAGCTGCTGAGAGTGAAGGAAGTGAACACAGGTTTGGAGTGGGACTGAAAGTATTGTACAAGATACTCTGCTGTAGGAAACGATGGACTGTTCTGCATTATATGCGCTATAACTTCTTCATTGGGTTAAGTAGCTTTGAATATTTAACATGGATCCATAAATACCTCAATTAATAGAGGAATCAAGAGAATGTAAATGTGTGTTTAATGTGACAAAACTAAAATAACTAGCAATTAAGCCTGGATACACAGTGTCTTGAATTTCAGTGAAACAGAAATTCGCTACAGAGACATACAGTACCTCACCATCTTTCCTGGTGAGCTACTGTATGTCTCTGTAGTGGTTGTCACTCGGGGTTACTAAGGAACATTAGTTATCTACATTTCTACCTTTGACATTTGCTTTTATCCTCGCACTTCATATGGAGCATTTTCCCTCTGTATTGATGTTGACCTTCTTTGCCTCTCATTAGCAGAAGCAACAACTGTGCTACATTTACCAGCTGTAAGTCTGTTGCTTCAATGCTTGGGAGCTAAAATACAGAAAATATTTAGTCCTGCTGACATTTAATTACATGGCCATTATGCGCAGTATTATAGTGGAGAAAAGTGGTTTCAGAGGCGAAGGACCCCTGTTTTTCTTGCTAGCAGTTGTCATGTGGGCACTTTGAAGTAAAAGTATTCCAAGGGCAGATAAAATAATGCAATCAAAGTTACTGAAATTACAGAAATCAATTTCCAAAAGAGATGTCAAGGAACCTGCTGCCCTGCTTTGAGATGCCATTAGTTTTACCTGTAAAATCTGACAGATGTCTGTCACTTTTATAGCAGTAGTGGTGGATTTTAAGAAGAAATTCAACTGCCCGTCTTTCGCAGGTAGACATGGAGTATGATTTATTGATTGCTTGCTTTCTTGATAAAAATCTTTTTATGTTTTGAGATGGCTGTTTTGTCTCCCTCTTGCTTTTCCTCTGGACATAAACCAGATCCAGCTCTTTAATCCTTTCCTAACAAAATGATATTTCTGAACCTTTGATAATTTCTGTTGCTCCGCTCCAGACTCTTCTATTTCTGCCCACTTTTCATTCAGTGCAATTTCTACAAGACTGGATGCATTGTTGTTGAGTAGAGGTTTAACTACCTTCCTCATCTTGTAAATGATTCTTTTTCCTCTCATGTACCTAAAAAGAATCCACCTTTTTCTTCCAACATTATCATTTTTGTGGATGCCTTTTTAATTGGTATTTACACGCCTGGGATAGCTCCTGTGCCCATTCGTTGCAACACTGCAGCCCAAAGGAGCCCTCTCCTTCCATGTGAGTACAGTTCATCCTCTTTTCTTCCCACTCCAGTGTGGTATTCTGCACTTCTCAAAATTAGTTCCAGTTTGTTGACTTGAGATTGATTTTGATAAGTAGGTGAAGCACTCTGAATTTTTTTTAATCTTGCCCTAAAACAGGGTATAAAGCTTTGGTCTGCACTCGTTAGAAGCTTATTTGCTAGTTCATCACACAAATCAGAGGCATATAGTAGTTTTAATAGCTCTGCGCTTGGCTTTTCTTCTGTCCCAGTTAAGGTGACTAATGCATGATTTTACAGGACCCCTTCTTTTTTTGGTTTGTTTTTGTTTGTTTTTTGTATTAATTTGTTATAACTTGATTGGAAAAGCAAGCATCATAACCATTGCTGTGGGACCTTTCCTGTCCTCCAGAGCTCAAAACTGTTCACAGAGTGTGTTAGCTGTCTTAGTAACTCCTGGGTGAAAGCCATCCACCACCTCAGGTAATCAGAGGAGGGAAAGCAGGCCAGATGGAGGAAAGAGAGATTCATAGCTATTTGGCCACTCTTCTTTGCTCTTGTGAAGACTGAAGCAATGAGATTATGAATTCAGCCACTTCTGGACATAATTCTTCTTTTTTTTTCAGACTTAAAATGTCACTGAATTTATTTCAGTGCTCTTTTGCTATGTAATACTGCCAGCTCCTCTTGTGACTTTTAATGATTTGTCTCCATATACCTGTGCCTGTGTGAATGTTTTAAAGCTGTCATTAATATGTCTCATATCTTTTATTTTCTGCTTAATTCTACTAAACTTAAAATCCCATTTAAAGAATTCCTTGCTAGATAGAGTGTGTGGTTTGACTTTCCTCTTTATTGATTAAGTTGTTGTATCAGCTTTCTGAGGGTCAGTAAAGAGCAGAACAACCAGCTTGACTCCTTGCTTTCTGTGAAGTTTGCCAGTTTGGCATTTACTTCCACTTAGGCAGCTTTTCCAATGCAGCTTACCACAGATCTTTCCTATTCAGCGCAGTCAAATCTAGAGTAGATTCCTTTCAGGGAACTTGCGGACACTTGCATCAGACACCTTCTGATTGTTGGAAAAGACTTGGCAGTCTACAGATTGTCAACCTGCGCCCTCTGCTTCCTCCTTCCACTCACCTGCCATGGCAACAGGCATTTACAGAAAACCTTACCGCAGAATAGATGCTAAAACTTGTGCTTCAGCAGACACCAGTGGTGTTGCACTCGCTATTTTTTTCTTTTCTTAGTATAAACAAAACGAAGTGTCAAAAATTGGAAGAATATTCTTGTCTAAAGCTGGCTGAAGAACAGAACTTGTTCTGATACAACCCCAAGACAAAAAAAATTACTCATTCATGTAAGGTACTTCTTCCTTGAACTGTTGCAGACAACTGCCGTTTAGAATGGACATATATAGTAGTGCAAGAAAATGCCAGGCTCATTCAGCAGTAAGGTCTTCTGTCACTCATCAATCACTCAGGAATGCTTTAAAGCCCTCAAAGGAGGCTTCAGATCACCTGTGCTTCCTGAGGTTGGAGCTGGACAAAGTCCTGGATGTTCTGCTGCAGAGCTGAGAGCTGAATCAGTTCTGATCTTATGACTTTCTTGGTCCTAACTCTGCCTTAAGAAGCCCGGGGTCTTTGTCATCTCTTTGGTCCAGAATTGCTCACAAATGTAATGCTCCCATGCTAGGATCCAGGCACTTTAGATCTCTGCTGGTAAGTCAGTCTCAGCTCTGGAGGATGGGAACCTGCAGGATCTCTGAGGGGCACTGCAGGACTTTGAGGAGCACTGAAGCATTAACTGTATGAACAGAGGTCGAAGTCAGTATTTAGAGCTGCTGCTTTGCCACGGCAAATAGATCAAGCCACTTGAGCTGTACGTATTTTGGAAATATGTAATCAGTGCTAACCGGCCTCCTCCTGGAATTAGTTCTGCTCACTGTAGAGTACTTTTCAGAAAACATGTTCCTGTGGTTTGTAAAGTTTGATACTGTATAAAGGGCCTCCTGGGAAACTTCTTTTCTCAGAGTCAGTAAGGAGAACCTGAAAGAGTATGTCAAATTGGGACAGTAGCATCTGTTTCAAGGAACGTGGTTGGAACACAGCTCGTGCGTAGCGTTTTAATCCTTTAAAACTGTTATGCCTGTTTTGCTCAGCAGAAATCATAATTCCTGGTGTCTTCAAGTTCAAACCATATTTTCCAAGATGAATGGGGGAGAGATGGATTTATGACTTGAAATCCAAATACCATTCATATTTGTGGAAACTTCCATTGACTTCAAAAGGGGCAGGGTTTGGTATGCAGCTGAAAGCAGTGGTCCTCCTAAACATTTGCAAGTAATGTGCTCTGAATATGCCTGTATCCATCTGAGGTGCACAGAGGCATTCAGATGCCCACTGAGAATTCATGAGGTACCCTTCAGGGTGGAGGGACAGAATCACAGATTTGCTACGCACTTCATCTGATGCTGGGCGCAGCACAGGTTTATCTGTATCCCTGGGCTTTGGGGAGAGAAGTAGACTCTCCTTGGCATGATTCCTTGTTCTAGATCAGTCTAAGGAGGACTTGGTTCTGTCGCTTCAGCCTTCACACCCTCTTCTCCCAGCTGTTCAGTTACTTTCACAGAGGTGGTCAGGGTTGCAGCTGCTGTGCACCTCTGCTACCTCTGGCACTTGGGCTGTAGCTGTACCTTTGCCCTTTGCTAGCTCAGGGTTACAGCTGTCTGCTTGATCCCCCACCTCAGGCAGATCCTGAATGTAATTGGCTACCAGCCTTAGGTTAGCTGGATTTTTTAAAAAGGGCGTTTGCACGATATCTTTCATTGAGGCTGTTTTCCTGGTAGGTTAGAACATGTCCTCCAGTGACATAAGAACTCTTTTCTGAACAAGACAATCAGTTCTTACAGATTTTAACCATATGGCATGTTTATCCCTAACACCCCCCCCCCCAAGTTTCCTTGTACTTTACACTTAAAACAAGCTTACAGTTAATAAACATCCAGACCTGCTTTTTTGCCTCAGAATGTGGAAGTTTCTGGGAAGTTGAATAAACCAATGAGAAACTGTGAAATCACAGCAGGATGGAAACAGATTTAAACTCCAGGAACTGCTCTATCTGATGGAAGCTGAATGCTAAGTGAATCATCATGACTCAGTAAATAGGATAATGGTCTCCCCCTCTGGGATTTCTATTCCTGCATGAGGAAATAGAAGTCTTGCTAAGCCTGCACACGAGTGAAACCCACACTGCTCAAGCCTGCCCTGCAGGAGGGCTGTATCCAAACCTGCACCTGCTGCCATGTGCAGTAAGTCTAACCTGATGTAATACCAGCGCAGCTTGATCTGGATGTGTCAAACATACTGCACATCTGTCCCCAATGCAGCATTCCTTGTCTCATATGTGGGAGCCTGAAGTCCCTGCTCTTGTAGAAGCAGGAACACTGCGTGTTATGTGGATGATGGTAAGGATCCTGCGGGCTTGAGGTTCCCTTAGCACAAACAAACTTAGTTACTCCTGGTGAAACCAGGTGTGCTACAGAAACCAGCAGCTCCGGCTCTCTTGTCACCTCAGAACACTGAGGCTACTTGGGAGACAACCTAATCTGTGTAGTGCTGTGTCTGGTGTGCACTCGTGCTCCGTTTGTTGTAGGAAGACGCAGCTCCATTTGCCCTACAAAAGGAAGGTTATGTTAGTTCTCTACATCCAAGTGCTCCTTATCCCTTGATTTTCCTGGGGAGTCAGATCTGTAGATAAGGCAGCACCTGCGTGTAGTATAGATGTCTACCATCAATTGACTTGAAACCCACCTCAAGTGGTGGTTAGTTTGGTTTTTTTGTTTCGCTTGCTATTTATTCTTTCGCTATTTCACAAAGCCCTGCTTGCTGCTCTCTGCCCTCTGGATGTCACTGTTGTGCTCATTTAGATTCCTCCTTCAGAGACCTGGGTTATCTTGCCCTCAGTATGTGATTAAAAAAGCTTGTAGGAAGTTAGTTTCCCTTCTTCATTGGCCTCTCAGGGCTTCTTGGCTGGAAAATGGGAAAAAGTATCTATCCAGACCATATTGTGCAAATAATTTTAAAGGGCAATTGCCCTCTGAGGATCAGCTAAAACATACCAAAGGCAAGTGCAGCACCGTCTGCTTCAGTCAGAGCATCCTTGGGATGTCAGAACCAGAGTCATCTTGTGAATGATTCCCCAGGGCTTCCTACTCTGGGTCCTCTCTGCACAACTCCTCACTCCCCCCCAGGCAAAGAGGTGATATTATGGGATAGAACAGTGGTTGCGATGATTCTGTGTGGTTTTAATTTTTCATTTGCTTCTTTCATCCCCCTCCTCAGTAGTGTCTGAGTTGCACAAGGGCAGGATCACATGTGGTCTGGCCATTTGGTGCTGCAGCTGTGGCCAATAGAAATGCCATCATGATGCATGTGTCTAAACAGTGGGTAGGAAAAGAGGTCAAAATCCTGCTCCTCTGAGACAGTTCAGCTTACCACAGAGGAGTTCTCCACAGTTTGCTTTTGTGCTGAAAAAAAAAAACAAGCCCCAAGGACAGCTATGATATTGCAGCTGGGGAGCCCAATTAAAGATCAGACAAAGTGGAAGAAAATGGTGGTTGACACTCCTGTAGGGGCAGTAGTGAAAAACAAGGAGATTTATTGTGTAGAAAACTGTGAGCAGTATAGGGGCAGAAGGTACTTTTCGAATCTATGATTCAAAGGCAAGACCTGTCAGGGAAGGTGCCTCATCTGATTCCTGTTTGCTTTTTCTCTTTGTAATGAACTTAACTGAAATACTTTCCTTGGCCATATTTTCTGCACTGAAGGAAGAGGCTGTGTTTGGAGGAGCCTTAAGTTCAATTGCTTCTTTTCTGCTTGTGATTTGCTATTTTATCCAGAGATTGTAGTAGTTTCTGTCATTTTTCTTACTGACCCACACTGGAAGAGACATCCAGCCCTGACTGTGGTCTTTGTACTTAAAAATGGGAAAGTCATTTTGGGGAAGCAGGACAGTGAAAGGTTTTCAGAAAGTAGAAGGCTCTCCCAGGATGTGCATGTCCTCACCACTTCTTTTTGTTGTTGCTTTTAAGTGTATGAAATGGAATGATGTGAAAGGAACCTACAATCAAGTGCTCTTGAGGGGGAGCAGTCCTTCACTTAATAAGAAATCTGGCTTTTTGCCTAGGCAGCCGGTTGGGTGGCAGCCTGCAAGGGATGTCAGCCTGCATTTTGGGGCCTGGGGGGAAAGATGCCAAAGGACTGTTCCAAACTCTGCAGGCTGCTGCCAGGGCAGATGTGCACAGTCTGGTGGCTCCACAGGGGCTGACAAGGACAGTTGCCATGATGCCATAAATAGCAGGAATTGGTAATTGTTTTTTCCAAGTGTCCCTCTGGCTGGAAACATTCACTACCAGGCCCTGTACAGCATGACTTTTGGACCTTTAAGTACCTGGTAGAAGTAGTCGGTGGAAAGTGTGTTGCTGAACTTACCAGTGTAGAGCTGCCGCCTGCCCATGAGCACAGGCTCAGCGTGGCAGCATGGAGGTAATGTTGTGTCCCTGCATGGATCCTGCTGGTCTCTCCTGTAGTCTGTCCGGCTGGCTCTCAGAATATGCTACTGGAATTCAAGGTACTAATGCAGAGAAAATAGGTACTAATACAGAAAAATAGGAATTAATACAGAAGGTGTTAATACAGGAAAAAATGTAGTTGGGAAAGTATGACAGTAAACTAGGGCTGCATAATGGCCAGAATAATTTAGAGTAGGTATCTATAAATAAATCCATTGTGTTCTTGCATTTTCCCATGTGCAGAGACTATTACCACTGTAAATAGTCCATGTGAGGTGGTGCTTGTTTGTCCTCCCTTGATTGTTTAATGTACCTGCAGTTTTCTCAGATTTACTGTATTACTGCTGTTTCTGTGAAGTAATATTTCCATTGCTCTCTAGTGTACCCTTATGTTGCCTTTTTGCTTTACTAGGCTTTAAATTCCTCAGATTATATTTGAGTTTCTTCTGTGCTACCTCATTGTCCTCAACTTGTTGCCTCATTTTTCTAAATATATATAAAAAACGTTTTAATTTTATTCTCCAAATCTTTGCTGTTCGAAGGAAGTGTCAGCCTGTCAGTATTTCCCACCAGCTAACTACCCAGTCAATAAATGTACGAGATAATCTTTGAGCCATGTTTGTTCCCGTGAGGTCCTTTTACACTAAGACCAACCGGTCTTTTATTTATTGCTTATTTTTTCTTTTTACTGGCATCCTCCTTTTCTCCTGGTTTTGCTCTTTTACTTGACTCCATGTCAGCGTGCCGTGTGCTTTTGCCCAGTCAGGGGGATATGCAAACAGATTATTTTAAGGCTCAAAATAGAACAGGCAACGGAACAAGAACACATTGCAAATAAAGGCCATAGAGGTAATTCTTCCCCTTTGTGAATACATATTCATTGTATGCAGAGGGTGGGATGTTCCAGTTTCACTGACTGCAGTTGCACGCAGAAATGATGATAGATTACATATAATGGTTCCGTGAAGATTTTTCACTTTATATCCAAATGAGTGCTCATTAAAAGTTTTCTGAGCCTGAAACTTGGCTCTTTTTTTTGTGCAGTTTCTGTCATAGGTAGTTTCTGAATGGATTAGAAACTCTTTAAAGGTCAGGAAAATTCTCTTTTTCAAATGGCTAGCTGATGCTGATACAATTATTAATTAAACTGTATCATATTCTGGTCATTAGCCACAAGATCAATGATTTCCTCAGAGACAGTTGTTCTATTAAAAATACATCAGTAATAAATGACTTTCTCTGAGGTTCATGCTGTAAGATGTACCTAGCAGCTCTGAAAAGTACCATTTTAATAACAAATGTGAGTTATTACAGTTCAAGCTTGAAACCAGGACTTTATCCTCATGTGAGTACTGGGGCTGGGGATGGGCTGTTGCCACAGAGCTTGGGAGTGTACCTCGTTTGGCTCCAGGATCACCACCTGCTCATCAGCAAATCTTTCTGTAACAAGGACCCATCGGCCTTCTCCATTCCTGTGAACGCCCTCCTTGAAGTCCGAGTATAATCCACACAGGAAATGCAGATCCTACAGTCCAGGTGGCCAGTCTGCATGACAGGTGAGGAAAACAGTCTTTCCTGTACCCTAAAGGGCTGTACTCTCTATCTGCCTCTCAAAAATAATAATGTGATACTGAGGGTCTGACTAGCATCAAATGCCACTGTTTGCAGCATCATTCAGCACTGTTCTTCCATCTTCTCTGAGCAATAACTTGACAGACACCAACGTGAAAAAAGGAAGCTATGTGGCTGAATGATACATAGGTTTCAAAAGTGTTGACAACTTTGTCACTCTCCAGTTTCACTCTGATAGGTAGCAAATTGTACAAATATTTGTAAATTCTTATTAGCTTAAAAAACTGGGGGATTTTTTTTTTCATGGATTAGTTTTCAAATGTTTGAAGATTGCATAAAGGGTCCCAACAAGGACAGGAGAGAAGAAGTTGGAATATACAGAACTCCAATGCAAAAATTCTTGAAATAACTATTCACTACTCATCAGTGTAAGGTTATCTTCACCCTTTCACTCCTGGGACTTCGTTACAATGGAAAACGGACTTCTTTAAAGTACTTCTTGCATGAGAGAAATTCCAAACAAAAAATTATAAGTATGCAGAAAGGAGGGCAATTAAGAGGATAATTTTATCTTGGGATATTTAATGGTTTTAATACTAATTTAGCATTTAGCAGGCGATATGGGTTTCTGATTAATCAGCTCTTAGAACAAAAATTAGTGAATAGCACACAGAATACACAGAAAGCTACTTCTCAAGGATGGTGCTTTGCTAAGCTCAGTTTCACGTGCATAGCAAAGGAGGGAGAGATGCTTCATGGTTGGTCTATTATTAAAGTGCTTTCCTTAGCAGGAAAATGCCTACGTGATGAGGTTACTGGCTTAAGAGTGCAGGGGAGATCTCACACATAACTTTCACAATATTACAATCATTACATTTCATTGCTTTGCCTTGCTACACTCAGTACTTTAAACTAAATCATACCTACAGAAAACACCTCGCATTTTATTTTTTTCCTGCAATCTGTTTTGAGACTGTGCCATACATTTCAGAAATGTGACTTTTCTAGATGCGTGACTGGCAGAAACATTCCGTCTTGATCCATTTGTGCCTATACCCATTTAATTCCTGTTCTAGTTGTTTGGAAAAGTGAAGCATGCTCTGTATGACTCCCAATCCCATTTTCTAACTAATAGTTGATTGGTTCCATCTGGGTGAATATGGAAAAGAAATGCAAATGTTTGGCAGAACACTCACCTCTGCTGCATTGCAATGCCCATGATGGATGGGAAAAGAGCAGATTGTGCATTAAAATACTGAGTGATGCCTTTTACTGTGAAAAAAGGTAAAGAGTTTGAACTGAAATAATTATATTTGGGGAGCAATGGACAGAAGCTCTTAGACAGTAGACTTCTTATTTCTATATTCACCCACTAAAATGTAATCGGCAAGAAAAAGCTGTTTCTTAGGCACTCCAGTACAGTTGTTGCAGTGTGAAATTTTGTCCATATACTCCAGCAGTTACTGAAGAAGCAATTGATTAGAGATAAACCTGAATAAAGCAAATCTTCACAGATGAGTTTGTTTATTCACTGCTAACTCATAATTAATGCAGTTTCATTTAGTTTAACCAGTGACTCAGTCACACAGAGTGACAGCTATTGTTCCTGCTGTGTTCTTGGCCTCTGGAAAGCATGAAGCCAGGAGTTAAAATCTTATGCTGGCTAATGCTGAGGTTAGTCCAGCACTGTAGATAAGAATGCTTAAATATATAAATATTTGAGCACAGCAGCCACTGTGAGGAGGAAGGAAACCTATTTAAAATCTGAAACGAAGAAACTTAGTGACAGTCGATCAGAATAAGTAATCAGAAGCAAAGACTTTGTGACTAGGTCAAAATGAAGAAAAAGGTGTAATTCCCTCACCCTATTAAACCTCAGGACATACTTATTCAGAAAACCAGTGCTACTGCGCTAGGTTTTGTAAATTGTCACACCTTTCACTTCAAATGAAATAATGATATCTGTCATGGGGAGAGGAGAAAGATATTACATGTAATCCATTGGTTAGCAATTAGTGTGGAGCAGCTGACACTTTAAAGGCTAATCTGGACATTCTTCTTGAATGTTTCAAGCTACAAATATTAATCAAGGAATAATTTAGTCTGAAAGGGACATCGGGAGGTCATCTGGTCCAACTGCCTGCTCTGTGCAGGGCTTTGTCATTAGAGCATGTTGCCGAGGGTCTTATGCAGTCAAATTCTTATTACCACCAAGGATGGGGATCTCATGATCCCTACACTATCTCACAAACATAAACCTCAGGAGGGGGAGGGAAGAAACAAACAGTCAGACAAAAGGGAGTGAGATAATTTTATGCACTAAGATAAGGACATGACCAAATTATGATTGATATCTTAAAAAGAGAGAGGGGACAGAAAGCTCTTTCTGTATCCCATAACAGCACAATAGTCAGAATGTGTCTTGGACCACTAAGAGGTACATGAGGTGCATGGAAATGGTTGTTAAAGAACTTAGAAGACACCTGGAAAGAAGAGAGGAACAGATTTTTCTGTGGGTTCTGTATGGATGCAGCAGATGAACATGAAAGGAATATGTCTATCATTGGAGAAATCTTCTGAAAAATGACTTTGAAACTGGAGTTCTGTCTCAGAGTGGGCTCTCCATCACTGGAAATTCCAAATAAAAATCCAGTCTGTCAGGAATGTCTAATGCACTGCTAATTTGACCTTGCAGTAAGGTGACAAAATGGTTTCCCCTTTCAGCTCCATTTTCCCTGAGTCTGTGATGGAAGAACAAGAACATTGAATCTCTTACAAGGTCATCTTGATGAACTCAAGGATTAGGAAGCAACAGGATGGTTTAGGACTGTAGATGTAAATGTGTAAGCTTGAGTACTTGTAAACTCAGGACTTATAGGCCTGATCTGCACTTGTCACATCAACAATTTTAAGAGTAGAAAAAGATCTGTTCACATATTTTGCAGTGGTTGATGTACCAAAACCAATATGTTTTGAAACGAAGTTTCTTTAGGAAAGGTCTACTCAATTGTAAGAATTTTTGATGATTGAAAAGCTCTGGCCATTACCATATACTTGCTTTGAAAAAATCTGTGTCTTTGACCCTATTTATAAAGCTAACATTCTTCAGTGAATGATGAAACATACTGGATCTGCAGTCACAACGAAGAAAAAGGATTGGTAAAGCAATGTGGAACATCATTATTTAAATCATTGGACCAAAACCTGCCTTTCTAGCAAGCTAAAGTCTTCTTTTTCTTTTTTGTCTCTGTGAATACAGGCAATGATGTTATTTGCACTCCTAGTGAACAAGCACATAGATCAGCACAAGTAACCCTGGTAGTAATTAATGCCTTTGGCAGTCACAAGAGATGGACCAAGGACAGAATGGGCATGTAGACTGAGTTATGTGCTGCAATTTCCATTCAGTTGCGTCTCATGCAGCTGCAGTCTCTTGTTACTGGAGGATCCAATGTATTCTGCAAAATGGGATTAAGAGAGCTCTTAATTGCGCTGTGGGTTCCCTTCAGATCGACCCAAATGCTCAGGTACTTGACAACTCTCTCTCTCTCTCTCTCTCTCTCCAACTAAGATTGTGATTAAAACAAATCTTCTGCAATTGTGATATTATGCAAGTTTCAGCAATGACTCTGGAGAAGTATAAACTCTATCCAAAGTCTTAATCCTGTGATTAATGAAGGAGTTTCTTGAAAACTATGGCATTCACTGCAGGTACAAAAGGTCACTTGAGTACATTCACTGGCTGAATAAGGATTAAAAAATACTTTGTATGTGAAAGTGAATATATGTGAAAACCAAATTTGTACCCTGCACTCAAGAAAAGAATGGAATTTTAGTTGAGAGGCACATACCAGAGCCTGCTTATTGCTGAGCAGTGTTTCTGTCCTACATCTTCACTTGTAAATCATGTATCATCCGTAAGTTAAAGTATTTGCATAGCAGCATAACTCAGACTTATTTACATTGCTATATTTCTATGAAATAATATGCATCTTTGAGAGGTTACTATTTTGAGCTGCAGTTGCAAAGAAAATTAACAAGACCAAGCATTTACTTTTCAACTAGAGAGCAATGTATTTTATGCATTCTGTTTCACCAGAGTTTAAATGTGCATGAGTGAAGTTTGTAAAGATTAGAAGGGTGTTGATGAGTATATGAATTAAGCACAACTACAGGGTGGGCAGAGAATGGATTGAGAGCAGCCCTGAAGAGAAGGATTTGGGGGTGTTGATTTGATAAGCTCAATGTGAGCTGGCAGTGTGCTCTTGCAGGATAGAAATCCAAACGTGTTCTGAGCCGCATCAAAAGAAGTGTGACCAGCAGGTCAAGGGGAGGTGGTTCTCCCCCTCTACTCCGCTCTTGTGAGACACCACTTCATTCAGCTATGGGACCCCCAATGTAAGAGGCACATGGACCTGCTCAAATGAGTCCAGAGAAGGGCTGTGAAGATGACCAGGGGACTGGAGCAGCTCTTCTATGGAGGCAGGATGAGAGGATTGGGGTTGTTCAGTCTGGAGAACAGAAGGCTCTGGGGAGGCCTTCCAACAGCCTTCCAGCATCTAAAGGGTGCCTCTCCAGAGAGCTGGAGAGGGACTTTTAACAAGGGCATGTAGGGATAGGATGAGGGAGAATGGCTTCAAGCTGAAAGAGGGTATATTTACATTAGATTATTAAGAAGGTCTTTATTGGGAGGGTGGTGAGACACTGGAACAAGTTGCCCAAAGAATTTGTGGCTGCTCCATCCCTGAAATCATTCAAGGCCAGATTGGATGGGGCTTTGAACAATGTGGTCTAGTGGGAGGTGTTCCTGCCCATGACAGGAGTTTTGGAACTAGATGCTCTTTAAGGCTTCTTCCAACCCAAACCATCCTGTGATTCTATGAATGAATTAAATATGTTAGTCTTGAAATAGAACTTATGTATACAAAGGTAGGATTGTCTTCACAATTTTTTTTGTATTAGTTAATTTTGCACTAGATCCTATGTTGTGGTGATTTATACAACAGGGAGAAGTTACTGTGAAGCTAGGTCAGAACTCTGTGAATTGTTTGCCTGATAGGGTGTTTTCTTTTATTGAGGTACTTACAGTGAAGATATACTAGAGTATTACTAAATGTTCAGAATTTCATTGCAACTAGCTAGGCTGGATAAGCAGAATCACGCTTCTGTCTGTACCATACTTTTGCTTCCATGAATATACTCTCTGGATAGTGCTATAAATACATAAGACACACTGTTTTTCTTCTATTTGAAAAATAAGAGGCAGGGAACTGCTAGTTGTGCATTCGTAATATTTATAACTAGTAACAAGAGAGGGTGTTTTATTATGGAAGTGGGCTATGTGATGGCACCCTGCAAGAGAGAATGCACTAAACATTCCGTTGGTTTTCCTGCTATTTGCATTTTACCACTCAGTATAAAAACCTTCCCTGAATGTCAAACCTTATTAGGCTGGGCAAACTTCACTCATTTATGGAAAGAGGAGATTGAGAGAGAAGAGAGAGGGATATATAACTTGGTTTTGGCAAAAATCTTAAAAAAACCCAACCAACCAAACCACTCTTTATCATAAAATGTATGCTGGAACTAATATCACAGACTCCATTGTTGCCCCATCAGCAAATAAAGCTCAAACGGGTCTGTGTTCCTGCTGAGTCTCCCATCTCAAGGGGAAAGGATGGATGAATGGAAGTTTCCCAGCTCTTCTATTTTTTGCCTAATCTTGGCTCCAGCAAATGCTTTACTGTTGTGCTGTGGTGGCAGCTCAGTCAGAGTTGCAGTGCACTCTGTTAACAGAAAGATAGAAAAAGTAGTTCCTCTTCCAAAGAAGAGAAATGTAAAGGCAGACAAAAGATAGTGGGTGGATGCAGTCAGCTGAGGAGCTAAAATGAAACATTAAGGCAGTATTGGCTGTTGGAATAGCCAGAAATTCCCAGCAGACCTGCATCTGAATTTCTGTTAAATTTCCCAGTTGTTAAACTAGATAATAGCGAAGGTGGCAATCAATTGGCTTTGCCTGTCATTTGAATTTGTTCTTTCCAAGCATGTGGGAGCACATAAGTGGCTTTAGAAGGTGGGTCCTTCAAAATGTTACAGGGGGATGAAGATGTTATGGATTGATCTGGAGTGGAAATCTGTATTTTTTTGGTACTGTTTATCAATAAGTCTGTCTGTAACTGAGCTAGAAATGGTGCTCCTTTTAGGTTTCCCTTGCAGTCTTCTGGTTGATGCCACCCAGTACTTCTGCTCCTGTGCAGAAGTTTTAGATCCAGCTCTAAGATACTTCATCCACTCTAAGCAGCATGTTATCCCAGCTGTTCTTTAAAAATGAATCATGGTGTTATGTATGCTTAGAAGACTTTCGAAGCATATAGGTTTCTCTGTGAGTTAGAGAAGCTTATTTTAAATGATTAGCCTCGAAGTCCGCATAAATTCATGTAGATTTGCAAGTTCTTTTCCACTGGGATTTCTACAAATGTGGCAGGTTTCTACCATCTAATTCTTCAACCATTTCTGCAACTTTAGTGCTTACAGTTTCCTAAGGGGATTTCATCACTTTGTTTACTTTGAATAAAACTTATTTTTTTAGCATCCTTTATATACCTCCAGCAACCTTCAGAATTTATCTACCTTTGCAGTTTTCCTTCTGCTGGTGACAGTAATCTTATTATAATCTATTCCAGCCTGTGGAAAATTCTAATGAAATCTCTCCAGTGTGCCTCAGCACACTTGTTAGAATTGGAGGGTGGCTCACAGGCTGAAGTTTTTAAGTAGTATTTGAGGAAGGACTGAATAATTCAGAGAATTCACCAAGTTATAATGACAGCTGTGTCAGTTTTGAATCTGCAGAGAAGGACACTAACTGCTATGGGTTGCTGACTGTTTTGCTGGGCAATGTGAGACACAATCACTGCCTTTGGTGAGTATTTTTACCCAAGAATTTCAAAAGGTTGCACAGGTACTCAGCCACAGGGAACAGAAGGAAACACGCAGAAGAAAAAGGAAAGTATACAGAGAAGAACTCTACAGTACACTGAAATCAAGGACCATGATGCAGTATTATTGAAAACTGCTGTGTCAAGCCTGCAACAAAGTTGCTTTCATTTCTTGACTTTTACCCTCCTGACTAATTAGGCTTAATGTGTTCAATACACACTGAATGAGGTATTAAATGCACTAAAGAATTATGTTTCCGCATTTAAAACCGATGGGAATAATCCTGTTAAGGTGATTTGGCCAAGTCCCTGAGTGGTATGCATAATGTTGGCAGAAAGTCCAGTATGCTGAATTATGTTTTCTGCATACACAGGCATGGCAAATTTTTTTTGTAAACCTAATGTGTAACAAAATGAGCAAGGGATCACCTAGAAAAAATCCTACTTGTTTGCTTCATGGTATTACTATTTTTTTCGTAATTGAAATCCCATCTATTAAACTATATTAATAAATTTAATTAAACTTAGCAACATTCCTCAGGGGAAAAAACATTTAGATAATATTCACCAGACGTTTGTTTAGCCAAGTGAAGTGTCTCCATTTTATTGGCTTATATCCATGTGTCTTCTAATATTCAGAGTACCAGTAATTTCTTTTGCCATCTGAATTTGATTAGGTCATGTTACTTAAGATTTCTATACTCAAATAAAATACCTGTGGCTCAAAACTCACAGGCTACAGAAAATACTCATTACTTTCTCAAAGCTCTTTGGTGCTGAATGAGGAGCATTTGTTCTAACCAATTAAGTGCATAGGAATTTAAACATAATGATTATATTTTCTAAGAGAGAAATAAGAACAGATGTACCTTCTTTTTTTTAACAGAAATCTATATTTACAAATCCATAGAGACTTTCTATATAGCAGGTCCTTCTAAGCAGAAGAAACTATGCTGCCTACTCCCCAACCCAGCAAAGACAGTGCAGTATATAGAATCATAGAATGGTTAGGGTTGGAAAGGACCTCAAGATCATCTAGTTCCAACCCCCCTAACGGGCAGGGACACCTCACAATAAACCATGCCATCCAAGGCTCTGTCCATCCTGGCCTTGAACACTGCCAGCAATGGAGCATTCACAACTTCCCTGGTCAACCCATTCCAGTGCCTCACCACCCTTACAGGAAAGAATTTCTTCCCCATATCCAATCTAAACTTCCCCTGTTTAAGTTTGAACCCATTACCCCTTGTCCTATCACTACAGTCCCT
>JARCZZ010006143.1:0-23100 GCA_030323915.1 Brotogeris chrysoptera
GAACTTCCTGGATTGCTTGTGCCGGGCCATACCATCCCTCCAACAGATATCAGGGTGGTTGAAGTCCCCCATGAGAAAAAGGGCCTGCGAGCGTGAGGCTGTTCCTCAACATTATTGTTACTGTCTGTCTTGAAACCTTGAAAATTTCAGAATAATTACCATCTTAATCTAGGTGGAATTTTGCTCTTCAAAATTTTAGAGCATAGATTTAGAAAGCTAATTCATATGCCTGATTTCCCACAGAGAATTTCATCCATGTTCGTATGTGTCTCATAAAATACAAACAAAAACAGCAAACCCAGACAATAACAACAATGAAAACCAACCATCAAACAAAAGAAACCTTAGTACAACCTGATATTATACTTACTCTGGAGTGAACGTTTCTGTCTACAGGTACTCCAGGTGTATATGACAGCACAAGTGGAGAATGTCTAGGCACAGTAACAAATCGATATGATAGAACTTAGTCTTGGAAAGAGGTATTATGTCCTTTCAGGTTAATGATCCATGGACTAAGGAGGATTTACATTAATTGTTACAACTGAATGAGTCAAAATAAACTCTTTAAAAGACTGTAAATACATATTTACATGGCACACTGGAGCTTCTATGAATATCCAGTTCAATAATGCAATGGACTCATACTGTCACACCCTATCATGGAAGTCTAAGGATCATCCCTATTTTTGGAAAACATAAGCTCTGTTGCATTAAGGTGAGGTGATTGGTATTATTTTTATTTTCATAGCATCTTGCTATTAAGTTCTACTTGACTCTGGTTGAGCAGGCAGGGGAAATGATTCTCCCACTCTATTCTCCTCTTGTGGGACCCCACCTGCAGTACTGCACCCAGCTCTGGGGCCCCCAACACAAAAGGGATGTGGATCTTGGTGGAGGGCATCCAGAAGAGGGCCATGAGATGGTCAGAGGGCTGAAGCTTCTCCCCTGTGAAGACAGACTGAGAAAGTTGGGGTTTTTCAGCCTGGAGAAGAGAAGGTTCTGGGGAGACCTTAGAGCAGCTTCCAGTGCCTGAGAGGGGCCTAAAGAGACCTGGGGAGGTGCTTCTAACATGTAGTGATAGGACAAGGGGGAGTGTCTTTAAGCTGAAAGAGGGTCAATATAGGTTAGACATTAGGAAGAAATTCTTACTATGAGAGTGGTGAGACACAAACAGGTTGACCAGAGAAGTTGTGGCTGCCCCATCCCTGGCAGTGTTCAAGGCCAGGTTGGACAGGGCTTTGAGCAACCTGATCTAGTGAAAGGTGTTCCTGCCTGCGGTAGAGGGGTTTGAACTAAATTATCTTTAAGACCCCTTCCAACCCAAAACATTCTGTGATTCTGAATATGGCATTTCTTAGGAAGACGCCCCAATCCTGAGAGTAGTGGTTTAATGTAATTTTTAGTTAAAGCCCTTGAAATACATATATTATATTTGCTTATTACTTTGTTAGTTCCTGTGCCTAAATACAGTTCCAAGATGTTGAGTTGGTTAAACTGAATCATGCTGGACAACCGCTCTTAAACTGTTTTGAAAGGCTCACGAAGTATTTACTTGAACTGCAGCTACCTTCTTTATTTTTTCCGGTCTCTTTCTTATAACCTTTGAATGTTCAGTGTGTCAAGGTGTTACCCAGTTTTGCATTTTCTTGCTTTTGTTGCATGATATACTAGGTCTTCATGTGTTTCAGTGATGAAAAACACAGACCTGTGAGTTAGGAATATGAAGTTTAATCAACTGTGTAATGTTGAGTAACCGTGGGAATGTGGTATGATGAGCAACAAGTTATGAACAGCAGAAACTGCAGTTGCAAAAGTCATATTCCTGTCTTAGATCCCTGTGTATTTGCTTGCCTTTGTGAGCTCTTGTCCTTTCTGATTAGCTTGATAATTGGTTGACTGGATCCTGCCCTTGACCATAGCTGGCGGTGCTCTGAGTCTATTCAGCAGCACTGTAACTTGATATAACGTGTTCATGCAATTCCAGTGTTTGCAGCTTGGATGTGAACTACTGGCAGACATTCTGCTGGAATTGGATCTAAGAAATAAGATTAATGCAGCTGTAGTATATATTAAAGTATATTATTCTAACATACTTACTTTCTGATAAATAGCTTCCTCCTTAAGCGATTCCTGCAACAGCTAAAGCTAAGTTGGAGTTCTGTTGTATGTACTCTTGAGACAATCTTATGATTTACTACATGCCCTAGGTTCAGATTTCTGTAAGGTAAAATATGAAAACTTACTTTATGAAACCAAAAAATCAGTGGGTTGATTGGTCTTTGTTTTTACTTTGTTGGGTTTTGTTCTGTGTAAACACCAAAGGCTTTTTGTGTTTAACATTCTCTGAAAAACAATCTTGCTTTGTTTTTTGAAGTGCGTTGTCTATTTTTTTCCCCCCTCCTTGGTTCTGTTGCATATGAAAATGATTCTAGAGAAAAGGAGCAGGACTTAAGCTTGTATAACTTCTCCCGATGTTTTTTGATTGGGTTTGTTTGTTTGGTTTTTTTATTCTTATAGCAGCTCCCAAAAGGCAATTCTGTAAAGCTTTTCAAGTTGGCTAGATCTTTGGTTTAAGTAATTTTTAAAGTATTAAAAATGATTTGCAGTCTGGTATGATAAAGTCCAGTTCATTGATTCTACCCCCCAAACTTGTAAGCAGCTAGCACTCAGGGGTTTGGCTATATGGATAGCATCCTGTAAAGTCTAATACTTAACAAAAAAAGAAGAAAAATCAGGCTTTGGCCTCAATTATTTTAGAAGTCAGGTTTGAAAAATACAGACCTGGAATAAATGCCTGTGTCTTCAAACAAACACATCCTCCACCCCTGGAAGAAAAAAAAAACAAACCACCCCACCACACCAAGTAACCCACTCTAATAACTTACATTATAACATTACTAAAATATTGCACTTTTTTGTTTTGGTTTTTTTTAGATGATTGCAAAGGGAAAAAGTGCTTCGGAGCTCTTTCCTGCTGTTGTGAAGAATGTTGCCAGTAAAAATATTGAGGTACAAGTCATATATTCCTACAACTCATTAAGCATACTGTTATGGGAAATCTGCTTATAAAAATTCTATCTAATTGTAAATACCTGACTTCAACATAAACTATGACATCTCTATTATTTTTTATAACAGAATTTCTCAGGGTTCAATTTCAGTCACAGCATTAGTTTAACATGTAAATAAAGGAAGCATACTGGGTGATTTGGAGGGAGCAATTTCAACTATGTACATTTTTAAAATTGCTTAGAGAAAGTTTGTGCAAGCATGTGGTGGTAATTCTGGGAAAAGGTGTAGTTTATTTGAGGGGTGGTGCTGCTTGCAAAGTTTGAGTAAGGCCTGTACTATGCTGTGTTTGAAAACCTATATTGCTGATCATGGCTGAGAGGTAAGAACTGGGTAAAAAAAGTTTTAACTGTTTCGTGTAGTGTATTTATACTACAGGAGTGTATCAGCATTGGGATCGCAGAGTGGGATCACTTTAACTCAGTTAAATTTGTCTTTATGAATTTGTGGTTAAGCAAAATGTGATGTTACTAATAAAGTGTGTTTTGATAATTTAGTCCAGATAATTTGTTTAATGCTTCATTAATGTGAATGCATGCAAGTCCAGAAGATTACAAAAAAAATCAGATTTGAGTCTAGGAATCTTGGAGGGATATGACTATTTGGGATGGGGGAGTAGGTCCCATCTTGGGCAGAGAAGAAATTTTCTGCTACTATGCAGTGTAATCTCAAATCTTTGGGTTACTTTATGTTTTGCAAGACATAGCCACTTAAGCGAAGTCATACAGGCGTCTTGTTTTACATACATGCATTTCTTTTGTATAAGAATTATGGGAGGAGTATAAAGAAGGCAAGCAAGAAGAGCTTCCTATGAAAGCAGCTGATGAAGGACTTGAGTCAGAATTATCTACTACAGATGCTAATTTCTTGAGTGGAGTTGCTTGAGTAAATTTACTCAACTTGCACTAAATTGTATGATACTAAAAGAAAATGTGCTTCATAATTTTCAGGGTTTCCATATATACAAACAGTAGCAGAAATACTGCGGTTTTCTGTCATCCTGTTTACCATCCATTCAATTTAGCTGTTTGGATTTTCTGCAATATCTGGTGTTAGACACAGAAAGTAGCTTGCTTATGTATCTTTTTATCCTTTTTTCCTCGTAAGAAAGCAAGAAAAAGAAACTGTCCTGTACAGGTGAAAATTCAAATTTCAGGGAAGTTAAAAAAAATCAAGGCTGTGGTCAACTATGACGTGTTTAAGTCCGCAGGCTTGCTATGTGGGTCAAGGATATCTAAAGCAGAATCTGCATTAGAAAGTTGTACCACCATAAGTTTTATGAAGAAAATGTTACTCTGATGCTCATCACTACTAGTACTGTGTATACACTGTCAGCTCCAGTGCAGTGGTGTCAAAGTTATAGTTGATTTAACAAATGAGATTTGGATGGAAATAATCTAAGTTTGTAGGTTCAAACCGTGTGCTGACTAACAAGCGTTAGTTTGAGGAAAGCAGAACAAGCATGTAATGATATTAGTTACTTCCTACTGCACAGGATCATAACTTTGGAAAAATGCAAAAAATAAGGGTTTGAAGCACTGGGTTTTAAGAAGAGAAGTCAATGGAATGCATGCTCCAGTTCTTCATTTTTCTCCTGGAAATATGTGCTTCAGTCTCTGTTATTAATGGGAATGAGAAGTTGCTTTTTCGTGGTTTGTGACACTGAACATTATATTTACTGCAATAATAACTTAAGCAAACTTCTGTCCACTCTAATGTGCTGCAGTATAGCAGGTCATAGGTACGTCTGTTTTCCTTCCTGTTTGACACAGATATATAGTGAAAGTCAGGTTTGAGCCTAATTTTAGTGTTAAAGAAGTTATTTAGCTGCAAGAATGCAAAAAATATATTTGGCTGTGGCTGAATACTGTGCTCTGGTAAGTCAGGGAGGCATAAATGTGCGAAGATGACAATTTGGAGTCTTTCAGAATTTATTGTATTAAAATAATTTTAGAGACTGTAACTGTATTTATAATAAGTGATGAAAGGAAATGAGGCAAGGCATCAGGCTAATTAAATATTCTCTTCCTTTTTAACTTGTGTTTGTAAGTTACGAGTACTCCGAGTCAAGTTTTGAACAGAAACCTTACACTAAAGAGGAGTGCTTTGAACAATATTACTCATCTTGAGTGCATTTAACTGTTACGGCTGGAACAGCTCCAGTAGTGAGACTTGGAGTGTACTCCTGACAGGTGTTCACACTCGTGTTTTGTGTGTATATACGCACAAGAAATACATATGCAGAGAGACAGCCACATAATTTGAAACAGGGTACTGACATGAAGATAGACAGTACCAGCATCTTGTCTGTTCAAGATAAAGGTCTGCTAGTGGGAAAATATGTATACATTCATATGTACAGTGCGGATTCATGCAACAGCTCAAATATGGTCTGCTTGGTAGCTGACCCCTGGATCCCAGTCACCCTCTTTGCTGGCATGTAGAATATGAGCCCCTAAGGCTGCAGGCCCATTTCAGTTGCTGATACAAACTGGTGTACACATAATGAACACATGTAATCCAGTACTCTCCTAGTCCTGCAGTAGCTCCCCCGTCATGGTCTTGGCATTAGGCGCACTGGTGTGTTCCTGCTTGTGCACACACAACTGTGGATGGGCAGAACTCTCAGGGTCCTCTTCTAGCTGACCCACTGTGGTTATGCCCTTAGAGAGATGCACACAAACACATGGTTCTTGCCCCTAGAGACCCACAGGCCATGTGGTTTCTCTGGCAGCTGATGGCATTGCCCTGGTCTATGCTGTATTCCTATGGTCTTGCCCTTAGATGTCCCCACCTTTACCTGTCTCCTTCCCAGACCACATTGCCTACTTGCCAGCTTGATCCACTGGTACACCTGCAACCATTCCGATCACTGGCATGACAGGCCCATGGTTTCATGTAGTCCAGTCTCTTCAGTTGCTTGCACATATGCTCATGGGCCTCCTGGCCTGTGACAGGCAGACCCTCACTTGTTCCAGGTGCTGGCCACAATGGACTTAAGGACCCTTATGACTGAAGGTCCCGTTCTGATTGCTAGAGTTACACTTAAGTATCCTCTCTTTATCTGTGTCCCATAAAGGTATGCAGAAAAGCCCCTCAGACTGAAAGGTGCTCTGGTGTTGACTGTTGATGTGTTTAACACCTCGACATGGAAGTTGAGGAGATCCTGGGAGGGGCCTCACAGGATGTCCTTTCCTCAGACTTAAATTTTAATTCCTACTACAGCTGTGTTTCTCTGCACTTCTGGACTGATGGTTCCTGCTGTGGGCTTGGGGGAAAGTAAGGCAGGATGTTAATTGCAAACAGCCCTCCACTCTTCTTGTGTCTCTGCTTATTTGTGGGTGTGCAGACAAGGTTTCATCACATAACCTAATGTTAATTAGCAGAAGCCTTTTACTGTTTATATTTTATGGGCCTTTTCTTACATTTTAAAACAGTTACGTGAATTCACACTTCTTCCCCTAGCTGTACTTAGCTTTCTTATTACTTTTTTCCCCGCTGTTTAGTGCTAGCATATTGGTGTGGGAAGAGACTGTTAAACTGAAAAGAGAACAGGGTATGCAGTAAAGCCAACTGACTAATTTATCAAGGTTAATTGGTAAGTTTAGGTCATAATGTAGCCGTATAGCCATCTAGTTAGCACTTCAGGGTCTCAGAAACCTTTGTCATGGTCCAGTTACTAGGATGGTTTTGAAATAATGAGAACTTGGTGGATTAAGTCGGATTCTTAGTGCATTGATCCTGACCCTGGTTTCTGAAAATGTTTTCCTAAACCTCCCTAAGAATTCATACACAAATCTGTCCGTACAAGTTGCTACAATGCACAAGCATAAAATACTGAAGTTCATCTGAGTGACTTTGTATCTAATTCTTTCCTGCTCAGAAATGGCTTCCGTTTGGTTTTGTTGTTTTGCTTTTGACCCTTTCTTTTTTTGGAGTGTATGATTTTGGTTTTGGTTGGGTTTGTGGGTTTTCGGGGTTTTTTTTTTTTTTGAATGCTCTGATACAGGGAAATGGAGGTGAAGAAGCAGTAGAACACATTTGTTTTGAGGGAAGCAAAGGGCATCTTATTGTTTACAGAAGTACCTTGTAATTTTTTTGGTTTTATAAGTACACACTGACCTTAGCTTGATTATGTGCATCATGTCATGGATGGTAAGGATACAAAAAGTGACCTAATAAACAATTGGTGGTATAGAACAAAAATAAGTCTTGGTCAATAACTCATGGAGTTTGATGTGCTTATATTGATAAACTAATTAAACAAATCTGCCTGTGTTCCTCAGTCCTAATGTGCCCCTGTTATGATTAATTTTATAGAACGGAGCATTTTAACATTGAATGAAGGTAAATGGTAAAAGAGTAGCGTAGTCACGAAGCTCTAAGTGCTTCCATTTCTAGTCACAGAGTGGTTTCAAGGAAAGGAGGCTTTCTTTGCACACCTGCAGTCATTCAGTGCGTAGGCCTCTTGTGGTCAATGTTGATTGTTGCTTGTCTATAGCTGAACAACAAATAATTTAGTATGGTGTAACCTTCTGTGATTTAATATTACGCTTTTTGCCAGAATTGGCACAAAGATACATCTTCTGATAGTGACAGTAATTATAGCACAGCTGTAGTTGAGGGTCTTTCAGAATTTTCCATTATAGACCCCAATAGTTGGTTTGTAACTTAAAGGTAAAAAATGTTTTCACTGCTTCCTGGGCATACAGTAGCCGAGAGGGGGTAAAGTGAAGTAAATTGAATACCCTCTTCCCCCAAAATCATTCTGAGGCTTTCTTAATCTTTGAGCATCACATCCTTTGTAGTATGCGTATATTGGCTGTATCTTTTGAATGCTTGTAGTCAGGCAGAGCTGGATCTGATACCTTTTACTTTTGTCAGAGGTATAGTCAGAAGTGCTCTTTTAATCTGATTTAAATAGTGTAAGTTACCACACTTCAGCTGGAAGTTAAATTCTCTTACAAATATATTAAAGTAATCGATTTTGAGTTTCAGGGTAAAATAAATTGGGCTTGTTGAAATCTTTGGCTATTGCAGTTTAACCTGTCTTCCATAAGAAAAAATCCCTGAGGAATGCTCAGGTGCCAGTTGCCACATGTTAGCTTCTTAAATTATTGAAGTCTTTATTTACTAGTTGATAACATAAAGCAGTACTTTATTAGCCTTCAGCTGTTTGTATCATTAATCAGGTAATATTGCAGCATCTGAGGGAGTTTCCGTTCAAAGGATTACAGAAAATCTTAATACATATGAGAAGTATGTGAGTACTCCAGTGACATGTTAAGTCTTCCTTCAAAGAAGAACATGTTGGTGAAAATGTGTAACCTAGGACTTAGTTTCATAGAATTCTGCAACTTTCTGATAATGATATTCACTGTGTTTTTCTTTTCAGATAAAGAAGCTTGTATATGTTTATCTGATGCGTTATGCAGAGGAACAGCAAGATCTAGCATTATTGTCCATCAGTACTTTCCAACGTGCTTTAAAAGTAAGTGGCTACCAAACAACATTTCATAGAGAATTCTGAGCTAGTATCACAAAAATATATCTGTGTAAGTGTAGTATGGTAAAATAAAGCATTATAAATATCTGCATCTGATAAAGTACTTTTAAGATATGTCATTGACGAAGTTTTCTGTATTGCCTGAAACCTCGTTGAACCTGCATAAAGTAAAATTAATTCACTAAAGAAGAGCAGCAGATTGGTGCTCTCAAATTCATGTACCCATTTAATTTCTGGAATGCCTTCTTTACAAGGTAGCTTATATATGTAGAAAGAAGACCCTGTTGTTACCCTGAACCATTTGTGTTCCTTTAGTATTTTGTGTTGTTTCTCTCAAATTCAGATCACAATGGGAAATGGGATTAGAAAATGAAGATTAGGGTTTCTTTTGAAGTGAGACCATGGAGAAAATACTTAAGTCGCTGTCCTTAAACTTGGCCAATTTTTATTACAAATAGGGTTGGGGATTTTATTTTTTCTTGTACTCTTCTTGTAAGGCTACTCTAGGTTCACAGTGAATTTGTCATGTTGCAACCCAGACCTTGCGTCTTGTTGGAAAATGCTGCAATTGGAGCACCAGGTGTGCAGCTGTAGGAGCATCCCACAACTGACTAGGAAGCTTTTTGCCCCTTTCCTTCCAGCTTTTTTCTCAGTGTCATGTATACTACCTTTACTATCTGTGACTGCCATGAAAAACTAAAATTCAAGTGACTTTGTATCATGTTTTTCATGAGATATGTATACAGTGAATTCTTCTCATGGCTTAACTTTTTAAAGAGCTGTGGATAGTGGGAAAAATAGATGGGGGGTAGGTCAAATGTTGTGGCTGAGTAACTCAAAAAGAAGTGGTGGTGTGGCAAGGAGGTAGACTCCAAGCTAGCTGAGATTTTTGGTGACTAAGGAAATTACTGTGCTTGCTGTGGGAGATAGCCAGATGTAATTAGTTCTCTCCATTCATTTTTTTATTTTTTTTTTTTTGTAACATCTTGTTTCTGGGTATGTAATGAAGATTGTAGTGCAGCTCTGTGTATGGCAATTTTCTCTGTATTTAGAAATTTTTAGTTTATTTTGAACTTGTGTGATAGGAGATGAGCTTTGCAAACTCTGGTAGGAACAATTTATTTTTCCAGAACTGTCAAAGTGCTTTTACTATCCAGATACTACTCAGAAGCTGCTAATATGTAGGAATTTTGAGAGCTTAGATGAACTAATACTAATTAAGAGAATGTGAGAAATGATCTCTGGGAAGTGCTCTTTTGGCAGACAGTACACTGAATTAATGCTGCTGCAATTTTGGTTGGTTAGATTTTAGAGGATTTGGTACTTGATTAAGCAACATTTTTCTTTGTACCCCAAGTCCATGATTAACAGACGAGATTTACATTACAGTTCACCCAAATACAGATTCCTGTGCTGTTACTGGATTTCCAAGCTAACCCTAGCATTTTATAAAGGGAGCAAGTACTGGGACGAAAGAAGGAAGAATAAGAAGTAGAAGTCTCAAAATATTTAGCTTAAAATTAATTTTCTTAGTGGCTTCAATTTATTTCCTGCAGTATAGCGTAAAGTGGACATGTTGTCAAGAACTTGAACGGGAATGTTGCAACAGAATCACATTTCATTCGACAATTCTTATATTTTAAGTAATAAAACAGAGCTAGTTGTATTTTCCAAAGAATCTGTATTTCACTTGGATTACAGAAAATGTATCAGATCATTAAATAAAATCTTAGTACTTTTTTTATCCATTATTCCCATATTGTGCTTGGGAAAGTGAATGTTAATCTTTTCCTTTGCCAGGTTTCCAAATTTTCATAGTGTTTCACTGTTTTCTTTCTTAATTTCTTTTACTTTTTTTTGGTTGTTGGAAGTTTCTTGTGTGAAATTTGTCACATTTTACTAGTATTATACTTCACTTGTAAGCCTGACTAGTAGTCAGATTTACATGCTTTCATATGCAGCCACTAATTAGTGTAAACACTGCAGAGAATTTAATGATGCGTTTCTGCGCTATCTTATTTCCCTCCTCCTCTTCCATTCTTTAGGACCCTAATCAGTTAATCCGTGCAAGTGCTTTGAGAGTTTTATCCAGTATCCGTGTCCCAATTATTGTTCCTATTATGATGCTTGCTATTAAGGAGGCCTCTTCTGATTTATCTCCTTATGTGAGGAAGAATGCAGCCCATGCAATCCAAAAGCTGTACAGGTAAGTGGTTCTGACAAATACTGGAAAGCAATTTTAAGATAGTTATGGACTATGTTTATTAAGACATAAGGTGAGGTTGGCATATCTCAGCTATATCAGATCTTATAAAGTATCTGTAGACATTCTGTTGCTCAGTTTGGTTGGAATCCAGGCAAATGTTCTGCCAGAATAACAGGGTAACTGTGAAAAGATTAAAAAAGAAACGGATGCACCATCTTTTGGTTTTAATGACAATTATTGTCATCTGTGTAGCAACTATTTTGATAGCTCTAATCAGAATTGAAGATCTCTGTGTTTCGTGTCTGTATTTTTCATGCTGATGGCATTGCTGTAGTTTGCAGCACAGGTGACAAATCATCGATTCATAGAATGGTTAGGGTTAGAAAGGACCTTAAGATCATCAATTTCCAGTCACCCTGCCATGGGCAGGGACACCTTCCACTAGACCAGCCTCCTTAAAGTGCCATCCAACCTGGCCTTGAACCCTTCCCAGGATGGGGCATCCACAGCTTCTCTGGGAAACCTGTTCCACTGTCTCTACTCCCTTGTGGTGAAGAATTTCTTTCTACTATCTTGTCTAAATCTACCTTCTCTCAGCTTAGTTTTCAAACTGTTGTGGCTGCAAATTATATCTTACCTGGGCTACGATAAAGTTCATTGTTACTTATGAGTGAAGTTGTAACCAACAACTGTGTCCTTGGTGGTAGGATTTTGGAACTACTTATAGAAAGCTTGTGAACTTCTGTTGTCATATTTTCAAAATTTACTGTACAAATGCTGTATCTGATAACATTGGTTTACTGCAGGACCAAGAGAGAGATTGGGTATAGCTTTTTGCATCACTTGGGAGAGCAGCAGTACTGGGAACTAGTGAAGAAGCTGTCAAATTAAAACCTGTCCACAGGCAGGTCCAGCAGGCTTCCCTGTAAACAAAAGTCTTTAATAAGCAGTTTTAGCAGATGTTTCAATAAAGCTCATGGCTGGTAGCTCCACAGTTCAGTGATACAGATGGTGGCAAGGCTGTCTTTTGGCCTGCTTGTAATGAGCAAGTAATTTCTGAAGACTCTGAGGTTAGTCGAAATTCTGGAGGGGATGGATTTTCAGTATGGAGATCATTCAATAGTTCATATACTCTCCTACATCTTAACTACTCCATCTTGTGCAAGCATTTGAGTAAGAAGTAACAGTTTAATAGTGCCTGTATGCTCCACTTAATTTTTGGTTTCCATGACTTCTTTACCAGTTTGATAGTACTGTAGTTCGGTTAGTGGTCCATTTGGACTTCTGGATTCAAGTTCGATACTCCAGTCTTCGTTGCATTTAGTGTCATGGTGTTTGGATGGATGTCTGACCTGGAAGAGCTTGTTTATTCGTGGTTCAATCAGTCTTAACAGCAGAAAGCTTACATATCAAACAGAAAAGATTTCAGGCATAGTGTGAGCAGCGACATTTGTGCTCAGTGCGGTCAACATTGTAAGATACTTTGGAGTAATTTTATCATTGAAAATGCCAGGCTTCTTGCTTATTTTGCTTAGCGTTTCAAAGCTATTGGTATCTTCTGTCTATCAATAGAAAACTCTACCACATACTTGCACCTGTTTGCAGTGAGATTTTGAAAAGGACTTTTAAAAAAGCTCCATCACTAGTATTAATATTCCATACTGTTATTAGTAGATGCCATAATGGGAGCAGATCACTCTGAGCTCTTTAACCTGTTCTTTTATTTTCACTCCGATAATGTTTTCTTTCTTGTCTAAAACATGTAAATCCTAACATTTTAATGAGTTTTAAGTATTGAGATTCTTAGAGAACACACAAGTGGTATAATATAAAGACAAACTATAATTTAATTTTATACTCCTTCAATTCAGTTTTACATTCTATGATTAACTTTCTTTTACTTAAAGTTCATTTACATTCAGTTCTTTGGAATCCTTGATTTTTCTGGAAGTGGTTTCCTCTATACTTTTGGTTCCCAGCTTGTGTCTGAAGGTCAACAAACGTGAGCTCTTTTAATTTTGGTTATGTCTCACCAAATGAGTAAAAAAAATTCTTATTTTTCCTTCTAGTCTTGATCCAGAGCAAAAGGAGATGTTAATTGAAGTGATAGAAAAGCTCTTGAGAGATAGAAGTACGGTAAGAACCAGTACGCTATTGCAAGCGCATGTACTTTAAAGAGTTTACTCCTGAGGCTGTCATTCAGCACTGCATACTGCACTTTCCTAATGCTGATGTTGTTTTGTATAATTTATTTTGAAGTATCATTGTGTATTTGTGCATTAGACGATGTAATAGTGACCATCTCCTTTAATAAGACTGATCATTTTACTTGTGTATTTATTTTTTGTTAGCAAGATTTTTTATGTATGCTTCTTTACACTCAATTTTGAAAATGGAAGTTATGTGATCATATGAATTGGTGTCTGTGTATAAATTTTCATTCCCACTTTCTCATTGGAAAGTTAGCTAGATGATTTCAATTTGTGATACTGTAAGAATAAATTACTTCTGTATGGTGCACAGTATGCCTGTTCATATCTCTCTGCCTTGTAGTGTGTACAACTGTTAAACAATGGTACTTTTGTGTGCTTGTTTGTTTTTGCAAATATCTTCACTTTCAGTTTGCTAAGTGAAACTAATGTCCCCGGTCAATTTAACACTCCTGTTATATTTTGCCTGCCCTACGTAGGTACAGAGTTTTTGCATGAACTCTTGGAGGTCTTGTGATGCTCATACACTTTATTTTTATTCTTGCACTATATGAATATGATTCCTGAATCTAAGTCTGAAAGGTAATTGGGCAAGGAATCGAAGATACTTGAAATAGAAAATAGAGTCGTAGATGAAAACACTCACTTGTTCAAATTACTAATTTAGTGAACGTAATCCGTTTTGGGTAAATGAACATATCACTACATACCAGATAGCATGTTGCTTCATCTCTTTTTTGCCAAATGTTTTTTGTAACACGCAGGAATGTGTCTCATTCTAGCGGGGTTCAGGTGTTCAGGACCTGAATGGTGTATGTTGTTCTCTAAAATACGTTTTGCAGCTTCCACTGAAGGGTTACTGAAGGACAGTGCTGGAGCTTAAAGGCTCAGCAGATGGTAAATCAGTTAGTTAGCTCTCCTGACTGCATCTATGCTTGACCTGTACTCATTTGTCAGAGGCCTTTGTGCTTCTGTGGAGTTGCCCCCCAGTGGTTTTTTGTGTATTTTGTTTTTGTGGTTCATGCTCTTGGTGTGCATGCAATCTGTGAATGTGAGATTAGATTCTTTATACCTGTGGAGGCATAAAGGGCTAAGAAGCTATCTTCCTTACTTTTTATTGCTGATGACAGGAAAATAAAATCCCTGTGTTTTCACTCTGTTTCTTAGTCCTTATTGCTTATGGTAAATGGCAAGTTATCCAACAACTAACTAGGCTATGAGTCTGTGAACTGCTAATTTACATGTTTACTGTAACAAAATGCTGGAGAAAAAAAAATACGGGGTGGGTTTGGGTCTTCTTTTTCTCCTGCACACTGATACTGGCACTTGGAGTTATTTTTAAGGGTATTAACGTTTATTGCTTAGTATGTGCCACAATTCTAATGCCTCTGTGGCAGTGAATAATGGACACTATATTTATAAAGATACCAGCTGAAGCAGTAGTCAAAGATATGCTATTTTGTCAGCACATTCAGGAAGCTAAGAATGATCGTCTAGAATTGTGTCTTCTGGACCTCTTTGGAGATACAATATGATTAACTGCTGCAACTTTTTCCTCTCCCTGATTACTCTTGGTCTGTTCCCTAGCAAGACCTGATTCCAGCCTGGGCTGAGACATCTTGCCTTCAGAAATTTTGCTTTTTCACAAAGAGTGAGAAATTACTATTCCAAAAATGAACCCTACAAACCTCTTTTCAAGACTCTGCGAATAAAAACTAAGTATTAATACGTGCTCTTTCATGCCAGACTCCACAGCTTGTGGTGATCTAAAGTGGATAGGTCTCTCTTTAATCCTTTATAGTTTTTTGACAACCAATCTAGCACAGAAAAGCTTTATCTTATATAGTTACGCTTTGTCATGTTCTGCTGAATGTTCCAAGAAAACCTCCACATTTACTAGCAGAGTGCATAGTGCATAAATGTTTTATTAGCAGGTAAGTGTAATTTGAATAAACTTATTGTTTGCCTTTAAATGGAGAACATAGGAATTTGGTCATAGTGGAAGGAGCAAAGTGCCACTTGTAGCTACTGTTAGCTTTTAAAACTGAAGCAGGTGCAGGTGCTTATGGAGGTGGTCCTTACATACAGGTGTGTGCACACGTAGGCTGTATAGCCTTGAGCTGCCTACTTTTTAAGTCTTATTTAAGCTTCTCTTGCAAAAGTCATGTTAATTTGAGCCACCATTCTGTATTCTCTAAGGGAAGCGCAATTTTATGCGCTTAGCAAAAAAGAAAAAGATCCGTTACATACATAAAAACAAAGGCTTTCAGAATATATTTTGCCATCTTTGTGAAGAAAGTTAAGTTGGGTTTGTTGCCACAGGAATTCTAGAAATGGCTCTGAGCTGTAAAACAGCATCATTTCGTCATACCCTCAAGTACCTGTGTTTGATTATTGTTTTTTTGTACCCTCTGTTGGCTGTGTTGGTAGTGAAATGGCCTGGAATTTATAGGGTGAAACTCAGACCACAAGTGTTTACTTGACACTAATCTCTGGATTCCTTCAATTTAAATGCACAGAAGCTGTTCCATTACGTCAGCATTAGTTGTCATCAGCTGATAGTTTTAATCTTATGTCGGCAGATCATAGGATCATAGAATAGTTAGGGTTGGAAAGGACCTTAAGATCATCTAGTTCCAATCCCCCTGCTGTGGGCAGGAACACCTCCCACTAAACCATGTCACCCAAGGCACTGTCTGTTGGGGAAGTTATTATGTTTTCCTTATATAATGTCCTTACCAGAATGTGAGAAATCGTAGTGACATTGGGAGTTGTTGAGCATCAGTGCCTCTCCACCTTTCTTTCCCCTGATGGAAGTGTCAGGTTACTTCTGGCATTTCTGTGTTGTTGTTGTTATTATTATTATTGCTAACAATCCCTAGGCAGGCCATAATGCATTGTATGTATTAACTGGGTGTGGGGAAATCCACCATTTAACTTTTTTGTTTGTAAATTTGTATTTTGGTTGGTTGTTTTTGGATGGTGGGGTTTTTTTTGTTTTTCGTTTGTTTGTTTTGGTGGTGATTGTTGTGGTTGTGTTTTTTTATTCCATTTTAAACATGCTTGGAGGAAGAGTGTAATTATGAATATTAATGATGTATAGGACAGTTGAATGTTGTCCAAGTGATGCTTGAGTTTTAGCTGTAATGAAAAGTAAATTTTTACTCGTAATTTGTTTGTTTTCTCTAACGGTTTAATCTCAAGCAGGATTTTTGAAACTTGGGCATAATCTCTGCATTAAGGTGAAATAGGATGAGTACTAAATGCAGATGCCTTTAAATTTATGTTAACTAGGTTTTGGTTTCTTTTTTTTTTTTTTTGGAGAGGACATGGTATTGTGGATTATTAATGCAGTTTCTGTTGCAAAGAAAAGGCACATTGTATTTAAATTAGAGTAGTTTTGCATTTGAAATAGCAAGAAACTGCCTGGATGATAATTTTAATACAGTAGAATGAAGCCATTTCATCAGAATGAACAAAATGTTCATTTTTTAGGTCTCAATCAGTAGTAAATTTTAGTGTAAGCTGAGGTAAGCAAAACTTAAAATGAGATCTAACCTTAACCCAGCACTTCATTAACATTTCTGGTAAGATAAACGAAAGCTCACTCTACTCCTTAAGTGTCTTAACACAAAGGTTCAGTTAAAAGCCAAGCTCTCAGTTAATCTAAGATGCAAAATTATCAAGTGCATACCATCGTTAACATATCTCAAAGGTAGCTAACTGGGAAGTAAAGTGTATCAACGAAGTGTGATTTTTGTGCCAGTGTATTGTATTTTTAAACAGAGAAGATGTTTACAAGTAGTTTTATTATAAAGGCTTAAGAAACTCTTAGCTATGTTTTTACTATTGCTTTACAGAAAAAAGTACCTCAGACTTTGATAAGCAGGTACCAGAGCGTGAATGCCTGCTTCTTTTATTTTTCAAGTAATTCTAGATAATTGAGCAGCTGACATGATTTTAGGTAGAAAAGAAGATAAAAGCATGTATGTATTTTATGCTGAAATGATTTTTTCTGAAAGTCGTATAGCTGGTTGCATAGTCATGTGTGAAGGTGTAATTGGGTATTTTAGAGGAAGCTAGTTCACTTTTTCTTTTCAGTTGATTCTGTATTGCTTCACTCTTACACTATTTTTTGATTAATTTAACAAGCCTGATGATCCAGTTTTGGGGCATAGGGTTTAATGGAGCTTTTGTTGCTTAAGTTGCTTTTGAAATGCAGTGAAATGCTGTGGAACTGCATTGTGTTTGTAGCTTATGGATTTTACAACTGTATGTAAACAACCATAAAAAGCAAATCCATTAATGTAACTTCATTACAGCAGTTAAAATAATAAAAAGAAGTATTGAAAATGAATCATGCCTGTTTTTCAAACCTGTAATGGGGAAAGAACTTCATCAGTCCAAACTAAGGTAGTGCAGCAAAGTGTATCTAAAGTTGTGTCTAAAAAGAAAGGGCAGAATACTGACCTGTAGCTGTCATGTAATTGTGTAGATGCTAAGTGTACTAAAAATGTCCAAATTCATTGCAGTTTTCAGTCTTTAACTTTGATCTGATTTTATTTGGGGGGGGGGGGGCAGATACCTCTGCTAGAAGAAATGCTTTGTGATGTTTATGAGAAAATATAAGTGCTTGTGCTCCATGATAAAATTAATTTTGTTCAGCCCCATCCGGGTTTAACTGGGTATTACAGCTGTTGTTATTACTCCTGTTCTGGGACCAGGTAATACACAGAGTGCAGCACTGCTTTTGAAGTCTTCTAAGACAGAAGATTGTTAGAGAGAAATTTCAGAATATGTTGGCCAGACTTAGCAGATGCACATTGGTTCCCAAGTATGTATCTTCTGATGGTGTGTCCCCAGAAACATCTGCTATGAAGTAACATTATCAGGGATAGAGGCAAGTTTTGTGGGAACTGACAACGGTAAATTAGTGTACTGCATGGAATCTCTTTATTGCTAATTAAGATTTACACTTTTTTCTAAAGGCTAAATTTTCCTTTAGCCTCTGCTTAAGTAGTGTTTTTTCCTTTGAGAGTATCTTAATCACATTGAACTACTTCTAATATTTAAATAAATTTATTACTCTCTTCTCATGTGATAATTTACTTCTAAATATAGCAGATGCAACTTAATATTAATTCTGATTTCGGGGTGAAAAGTCTTTACACAGATGTGTGAATACTGAGATTTCTTTTGCAGATTGCCAAGTGAGACTCCTTAGATTAAAAAGTGATCCCAGGAATTGGTGATGGCTTTGCAATGAAGATTTTGATCTTTTAAACAAAAGCAGTGTATTTGGGGATAATGAGAAAAGAAAGCTAAGCTTCTACTTTTTAACAGCGGGCTTCTGTTAATAACTTAATATTTTAGTTTGGAACCCAAATATGTTGATAAGACAGTATTTTCTTAACTTATTGATTTAATGTTGGTAAAAGCTTTGCTTTTGTGAAAAAAAGAATACTGAGTTTGTGCAGATGTTTTATTGTGATAGATCTATTATCCAGCTATTAGAAGATAAATGACTGATCTTTTCCAGTTTCCTTGCCTCCAGAAAATTGAAATAAGAAGGGGAATATCATTTGGGCTGTATGATTAGGGCAGGTGGGGTGGCCATTAATTTGAGAGAGAAGAATCTTGGCAGCATAGGCCAACTTGCACTGTATTATCAATCAAACCTCGATGCACTTCTTGTGATGACCCAGCACTCTCAGGTTTTTTGCAGCGTTAATTATAATTCATGACAAAATAGATGCAAGGAAACGTTTTGTACCCTTCATAATTTCATAGAAAATTTATTGTTATTAGAGGAACCATTTGCTTAGTGTGATTTTTTTCATTACCAGCTTGTCAACTAGCATAGATAATCTGGAGAAAATATGAACTCCATAGATTGGGTGTCACTTTTGTTGATGGCTCATATAGTTTACCTCGGAGCACAGCTAATGGCTGAAGTTCATAGCAACAGCACAGAAAAACGTGGCAACCAGTGAAAGACAAATGAACCATGTTTATTGCTTTAATATAAAAAATACATAAATGGAAAGCAGCATTTGAATTTGATGAGCTCATTGCTAGTTTTGTTGGAGTGATTTATATTTTCTCCTTATACAAAAAGCTACTATTGACACAGCGAGATGGAAATTAACTGACTGTTTTTTGGAAACCTATACTTTTTGGTTTTATGTTCTGATTGGATCATTTTGTTCTAATTCTAAATATTTTTATGGAATGTTAAGCATTCAATAAACAAAAATTATTAGCTGTTCCTCTGATGTTTAGATGTATAGTAGGATCATACTATAGGGGAAGCAGTGTCAACTAGAAAATGATATCTTATTAAGAAAGCATTAGGAAATTTTCTCAGGTAAATCCTCTAGTTACCAGTACGTTCTCATTTTATTTTTTTTTTCCACTCCTTTCAAATGAAAAGCCTAATTTTTGAAAATGCAATAATGAGGAAGAGAGATATGATGTTAAATAGTCTCGTGATGCATGGCATTTCCTGCATTAACTTGTAAATCTAGGGACTTGCCACAGGAATAAAATACTTGTTCATCCAGTGCACCTGTTGCATTTCATAGGTTTTGTGTTCAAATTTTTATTAATGTCTTTTAAGCATTCACAAACGACAGCATTTTAATTCTAAATTTGAATAGGTGATCCATGTGTACAGAAATAAGTAATTATTCATAATTCCTGTTTTGTAGTGTAACTACTTTTTTGTATTAGATTTGTTTTTACTCATAGTAACTGAACTTTTAAAAAGCAATTGCTATTCACAGGATATCTGCTCAGTTTTGAAAGATGTAAACTAATGTTGTATGTATTATTTTATCCCAGCTTTGAAGCTGTATCATGTCCAAATGAAAGAGAAATGCAGCAAAAAAAATGTGTGTGCAGTACTAGTAGCAGTAAAAGGCAAGAGTATCCCCTCCAGAACTACAGTCAGACAGCATAATTCATGTCCTCCTTCACAACTGCGCATTAAGCTGTGACTGTTCTTATAGTCATGTATTGATCTGTGTGTCAGTCTCTCCACCCTCACTTCTTCTCTTTCCCTCTCTCCCTTTCTCCTCTTGTATGTCAAACCCATCAAGAGACCCTGTACTGTCTTGCAGTGTGTTAAAGAGTAGAATATCTGTAATAAAATCTATGGGACAGTGATCTGAAAAAAGTCTCTCTGGTTTGAAAGTGTCATCCCTTTCTTACAAAACTTCAGGTCTGTCACACTGTCCTCTGCAAGCTGGTCTTAACAGTAGTTCAGAGGTTTGCATTCTGGTAAAATTGTTTTGCTGCAAGACAGTTCTAACATAGAACTCTTGCCACTCTTCTCTTTTGCCCTCAGCTTATCTGGCTTAATGGAATACCTACTCAGGACTGATAGCAGTTTGCCTGGAGTTAACCACTGTCTTCTGCTGAGCTTTGAACTAATACCTAAGCCTCAACTTGCAGCAGTTTTGAATTGCAGAATAGTTTATTGCAGCATGTTATTAAGAAGAAAGTACAAGATGAAAAAATAGCTATTGCTTTCAGGGTACACAAAAAATGGTAAATTATTTTAGATGCAAACTGTGTTTTATTTAGCTCTATCAAATAATCAAATTTTGCTCCCTGGAATGAGTTGTATCCTTGCTGGGACCAGCGGGCACCAGTATGTGGACAGGGCTGGAGACAATAAATGCAACTTCACGTTTATTCTTATTGGTAATTCATAAAATCCCCACAGAGCCTGAAACTTGTTTAGCATAATAGCAAGACTATATTCTGAGCTGTTTTCTTTCAATTGTAATGTTGGGTGCATACTAATAAACCAAATGTCAGCCAAATACAGGGAGAAAAATGTAACATATGAATATCATTGTATTTAATATTTCTCAAAAAGTACCATTTCAATAAACTGCACTCCTATTTAATTGCTTACTTTAAGTCATTGGGGAAATTTTAGAGGTTGAAATGCAGATCCCCAGTGCTCAGATAGAATATGATATTAATTTGCTGCCAGAAGGCTATACTGCATGCATGCTAACTGCATGCATATCAGCTGCTTCATATAAAGTGTTATCATTTCAGTTATTTGACTTAACGTGTATTCTGCAACAAAACAAATCTTAATTAAAGCAATTAAAAAGAGAACAGTAATTCCAGTCACACAATGGCATGTCCTCACAAGGCATGGCCAGCTTTTGAGATTTTCCCACAGTCAAGGTAACCTGCTGCCAGAATTTTAGCAGTAACCTCAATATATGTTTCCTTTATTTATAAAAGAAAATACTGTATTAGAAGGTTTTAGTAAGTCTTTAGCTGTTATAATGCTGAGAATCTGTTTAATCTTCTCTTGAAAACAAAGCTGATTTTACAAAAGTCATAGTATGAGGATCTTTGTGTATATGTATTTATTTCTCATAGAGGCAAAAAATTGCATGAGGATGTAGGAAGGCATAAATGATCCATTTCTGTAATTTTGGAACTGGTGGGTAAGTGCTGAGCGACATGCAGAAATTCTGGTTGTGCGCTTTGAGGAAAAGTATTAATACATCTCCATTGTATTGCTTGAGTTTATGCCTTTTTTATTTTTATTTTTTTTTCCCCTCTGGAGTGTGTTCATGAAACCCTAAAGATAAAATTTCATGTGACTGTTAATTTGGCTGTACTGAGAGAGAAGTTTGCATTCCAGTAGTGCTGGGAAACTTCACTTGCCTCCTCTTCGGTTTGATCATGCCAGTGTTGATAAGAGAAGCCCAGTAGACCTTGTTGGACATATCGCTGTATTATACTTATTGTTGCTTCCTGTTACTTATGAGTTAATTGCAAGTTCTCTGATAATTTATTTGGAAACTATAACTGAAAGAAAAAGATTTATGCTTACATTGCACTGTGTCTTCAGGACTGGGAACTAAGATTTATGTGTGTAATAGAAACAGCAAATGTTTTCTGTGGTCTAATAAACTTCAGTTCTAAGTAAGATACCATTTCTCTGGGTTCAGGTTTGTTGTTGTTGTTTGTTTTCACTGAATAGAAACAATTTGAAATTGCTGAGAATTGCTAATATTAGTTCTAATTCTTACTTGTGAATGAACTATAGAACATTGACCTATTTATATTTTATTTTCTAGCTGGTGGCTGGGAGCGTTGTAATGGCATTTGAGGAAGTGTGTCCAGATAGAATAGATCTGATTCACAAGAACTACAGAAAGCTCTGCAACTTGTTGATTGATGTGGAAGAGTGGGGTCAAGTTGTTATAATCCACATGTTAACTCGATATGCACGTACACAGTTTGTAAGCCCATGGAAGGTAAGTTTATGACTTTTTAAATTACAGTTGTGTGCTTGCATTTCTGAATTATTTGTTGGGTACTTAGACTTTCAAGATGCATTTTTGTACAGATTTTAGTTAAAATAGGTATTAAATGCATAAGTCTTACCTCTCTGAGGCTTCATTAATAGAAGGCATCCACTTTATTTCAGAATGTGAGAATTCTCCTTCCAGGCTATAATCTGTCATGTATTACATACAGATTATAAAATATATAAAAGGAAGGTGGTTTTAGGTAGAGAAACTTAATTACTATGTTTTCTTAACATCCTTGAGGCAGTGTTTGTTACATGTTGTTTATTGAAAGTAACTTGAATTCTTCTTCCTGACCTGTATAAAGAATCAAAATTGATAATTTGTTTTACCTAAAGCTACAGTTTCACAATTGGTTTAAGCCAGTTCTAGTCAGTGACTGTACAAAGGAAGAGTAGAAGTGGAGAATGACGTGTCTTGGACTGAGAGGTTGGAGGTCTTAATGGGATTAGGTTTCTTTAAGGCTACAATGTACTTTTTTTTTTCTTTTTTTTTTCCCCACTGAAACTGGATGGATGACAATTGTTGCTGTGGCTTCTGCTCTAGGAATGTAAAAGGCTTGTGTAACAATACTGCCTGTGTCAGCATAAAATTCGTCATCAGTGGTATAGAATCATAGAATAGTTAGGGTTGGAAGGGACCTTAAGATCATCAAGTTCCAACCCCCTGTTATGGGTTTAGCAGCAGCAGTCATTTTTCTCCTTCTTGGTAGCTGGTGCAGCGCTGTGTTTTTGATTTTTGGGCCTGGGAACAGCG
>JARCZZ010006144.1:0-25636 GCA_030323915.1 Brotogeris chrysoptera
CCCTGCCCATGGCAGGGGGGTTGGAACTAGATGATCTTAAGGTCCTTTCCAACCCTAACTCTTCTATGATTCTATGAAAATATCTTCCTTCAGAAAGTCTAAAATCAAATGCCATTACCAGTAATACATTTTTTGAATAGTTGTCTGAGCCTTGCATATTTTTTTTTAAGTAAAAAATCAATTGTTTTGATCCCGTAATTAATCTGAAGAAGTCATATAAAGACATAAATGCAATTTGGAGGGTTAAAACAAGCAGGAGAAATGCTTGTTTTTAGTCACTAGGTGCGTATTTTTTAATGTTGTTCTGTTAGCCTTAAAATGGTAGTTCTGCAGATCGATGCCTGTTACATACTGTGATTTTATTTACCTTTTTGTAGTAAGTTATTACTGCGGTTACTGGATTCACATGGCAAGTTTTGTTAGCGGGGTTGTTGTTATAAGAGTAGCTTCTGTGAGAAGATACCAGGAGCTGTCCTCGTACTCAGGCAGTTCCAGTCAGCTCCAAAACGGACCTGCCACTGTCCAGTGTTGAGCACATTAGCACTGTTGGTGGCACCTTTGTGATAACATATTTAAGAAGGGGGAAAATATACCACAAAGTAGCCGTATGAGAGAGGAGTGAGAAAAATGTATGGGAAACAGCCCTCAGCCCTGAGGTGGAAAAGAAGGACAAAGAGGAAGCAGAGATCACCCTTCAGCCTGGGTTAAAGTCCACTTTGAAGTAGATTGTTCCCCTGCAGCCCACTGAGATCTACTTTAGAGCAAATATCCACCTGCAGTCTGAGAAGCTACTCATGCTGGAGCAAGTGGGTGTGCCCTAAAGGAAGCACCCTGTGGAGACTGCTTGCCAGAGCAGGATCCAGTGAGTGTGGTCCCATGGAGAGGAGCCCGTGCTGGAGCAGGTTTGCTGCAGAACTTGTGGCCCCACAGGGTACCCACACTGAAGCAGTCTGTTCCTGAAAGGCTGCACCCCATGGAAGGGACCCATGCTGGAGCAGTTCATGGAGAACTGCAGCTCGTGGGAAGGACTCACATTGGTGAAGTTCATGGAGGACTGTCTCCTGTAAGAGGCACCCTACGCTGGAGCAAAGGAAGAGCAGGAAGAAACAGTAGTGTCAGGGACAAAGCACTATGGACTAACCACATGCTCCATTCCCATTCCACCTCCCCATTTGTGGAAAGGAAGTGGAAGAATTGGGAGTGAAGCTGAGCCTAGTAAGAAGGGAGTGGTGTGTGGGAGGTGTTTTATTTCTTGCTATCCTGCTCTGTTATTAATTGGCAATAAATTCAAGTAATTTTCTCCAAGTTGAAGTTATTTTGCCCACTACAATAAGTGGTCTCCCTGTCTTTATCTTGACACATGAACTCTTTCATTTTATTTTCTATGTCCCATAGAGTAAGGGCAGCGGCTTGTGGGCACCTTTTGGCCAGTCAAGGTCAACCTACCACACTGGCTAACTATGTTAAATACAACTAGCTTGTCACCCCTCCTCATTCACTATCACATATATGTCAGTAGGAACATGTGCAGGAGGAAACATGCTAAGTGAAGTTATATAATGCAGAGCAGATCTGATGGAGCTCTGTAGCAATGATCCTGTGCCCAGGATGTGGGGATCAGAAGGTGCAGAGTACTTCATGTGAAGGGAAATTATGATAAAGGTGATGTTTTTCCCCCTTACTGCCATGTGGTCAGGAGGAAACCCAAAAAGAGAAACCCGTGTAATGAAAGCAAATTGGTAAATCAGGGACCTGTGAACATATAGGGTACTATGTGAGTAAATTAAGCAGAATTGTACAATGGTAGAATTGTTTAATATAGAGCCAACTTGCACTGTTCCAGGCAGTTGTTTAGCCCTGCTTAGGAGGAGCTGACATGCTCCAGTGGTTGATTATTTTATTTTTGATATTTAATTTGCTCTCAGCATCAGCGTCACCTTCACACCTACCTACGCATCTTTCTGTTGCTTTACTTTTTGCTCTTTTTTTCTTGTGTGTCCTGTCCCACCCCCTTTTATGTACTTTGTCTCTCAAATATTTCACTATATTTTTGAAGTAGCTTCAGAAAATGAATAAACATGAGTTAACATTATATTTGATGTTCTAACATTGTTATGCGTAATGTCTCTTCACCTTCTGTTATACAGCTTGTAAACTCTCTGAAAGCCAGTGTTTGCATAATGGGACTTCAGCCTTGTCTGAAGGCACCTGTGTAATAAATGTGATTAATATAGTGCTTCATTGTTAACTGCTAATTATACACAATAATATTAAAGGTGCTTTTTTGCAAGGCCACATTCTGTTGCTGGATTTGTTTAAATTTAGTAAGCATTATAAAAGCTACAAAGTGTTCCTGATTTGCATTTCAGAATGGTGAGAAAGCATAATAATGGAGTTTTAGAAATGCAAATTTCTTTAATGTCTTCTTTTATCAGGGATTGATCTTGGATTACAGAATCAAACTTGATTCACCCAAGAAATAACACAGAACTCAGAGCAATTTACATCCTTACATGAACCTTGGCTTATATGAAGAAAGAAAAATTTTATTTTTTGTAAACCACCATTCAAGTGCAATATGACAAACCTATTTTGCCTTTCATTTTAATGAAATACCTCAGGACTTTTAAGCTGTATTTAACGCCAGAAAGATCTAACCTATATCATGTTACATATACATCCATTAAGTATTATATTCATATAACCTAAGGCTTTGTAGGTACTATAAAAAATAATATGTGCTGCTATATTTTATTTCTACTTTTGTAACTGTACTTGTCCATTCTTAGTAGCATCATGTATCAAAGCTAGTTTTTTTTTTAAAGGCTGAAAGTGTGGGGGCTTTTTCCTACCTTGTCTGAATTTACTCTTTTGAAAAAAAAACAAACCAAAAACCGAATAAACAAACAAACAAAAAAAACCAACCCCAAAACTAAAACCAAAATCCATGTGGCTACTTCATAAAATTATTTCAAATTATGCATTCTGAATGAGGTGTTACTGACCTTGACAGATGACAAAATATTTTTTTACCTGTATTTAAGTTTTTTAAAAGAATATGAAATGTTTTTTAGGATTTTTTTTATTTGTCCTTTGATCTCTCTTTTTTTTTTTTCTTCATTTTTATTTTTTACCTGAAGATTGAAGCATTCTTAATGGGCCATAACAGTTTTATTCTTGATTCTACCACCATTAGTTGAACCAGTGTGTCGAAGTTGACCACATACTATTTCTATGGGGAATAAACACTCTTTGAGAGATTGTTTATAAATTAACTTGTGATATCAGGAAAAAAAATAAGATTGCTTTTACACCCACAAAAATTCTTTTCTATTAAATAGAAAACAGTTAATTTTCCTCAATTTTAAATTTTCTAAATATTCAATTTCACTATTAAGTCAGAAATAAACTCTCAAATGGGTGTTGTCTCTTTCTATAGCAGACCTTGGACACCTCTGCAATCTAATATCACATTCCCATTTCATTAGAAATTGGTTTTTGGACAAGAAAAACTCATTCATTGCTGATAGCATGCAGTACAACTAACCTGCTCAAGACTGAATTCATATTCATTTTATATCCAAGACTGAAGCTAAACCTTTTGGTAAAATTCTGAGTGTGTGGCTTGAACATGATGGCTGCTGTGATATTTGCAGTGTTCTAATTTAAAATTATGAATTATATAGTGATGAGACAGGTGGAGTATAAAGAGATAAATGCTTCTTTTTCTAATTTGAAGTAGAAGCATTTAGTTGTCAATCATATCTTATGAAATAATGCAAATAGGTTATTGATGTAAAACCAGTAGGTACCCTCATACAGTATTTTTCATGCCACTTCTGTCCCTTGTTTAAGAGCTTCACTTTGTATGCTATAGCAAAATCTACAGAAACCCTGAATATTTTCTGATCCCATTGTATTTAACTTCAAAAATAGTCTCTTGGGTGGTGAGAACAAGGATACCTGTATGTTAAAATTACTGTAACCAGATCAATATTAGTATGAGCTGTCACACAGTAAACAGCTTCAGCTGAATTGCACAAAAAAATTTTGAGCATTAGATATAAAGGAATGTCTGAAACACCAGTCCATTTTTGCTATGGTATTTTTGTGTTCCATTTTTTTCTGATGGGCTTTTCCCTTTTTGCAGTTTGACTAAGATCTGTTGTTAACAGAATATTTGCACTGAGGCATTCTACAGATGAGAAGTTGCTTATACTTGTTCTTTAGTGCTTCTGTATCTTTTTTTCCTATTTGCTTGCCAAAGTGTCTGAACACAAAACTAATAGCTTTTGCTATTGTTTAATTGAAGTGCAGCACTGGTTTAGAAGTTTGTTCATCAATACTTTATTATTAATCACTAAGAGGGTTTTGCAGAACTGAAAACAAATTTGTTTTTGTAAGATCAGAAGCACTTCTGCATAGATATATATCAGCTTGAGACAGATAGATTTAGTATGGTAATTAAACTAATTAAGACAGACAATTAAGAAATCTTCATTTTTATTTGAGCAAATCAGCCTTTTTTTCGCTTTACTTTTTATAAATGTCATTACATAAAAACATAATAAATTGTCTAATTATAGGGCAATTATTTTGATTGAAATCCTATTGTCAGAAATCCCTATCTTGAGGCAAAGCAACTGTAAATCAGATCATAACTTCATTAAGCAGAGCAGAGCCTTAGTAGAATTCTGAAGACCTGTAACACATGTGCCATAAACAGGAAGAGATCAGTATCAGCTGTCTGCTCAGATGACAATTACAATTTGCTATCATTGACTGCTTGAACAGTTTAATAGTTTTATAGCGTGAGAGAAAATTAGTTTCCAGAATTTGTCAGGTATCCTGCCTATTTGATCAAGAGCTGATGGTAATGAGTTCATTGCAAAAGGACATGGAACAGAGCACTGTTTCTTCCTCTAGAACCTGACCCATTTGACATTTAATTCTATGAGAGTGCCTGCATTTCTTCATTATAACTGAAATGGCTCATTCTCCTTTCTCCTTCACTTTGTCTACCAGAAATCTGTAAGATCGTACTGTTCTTTATGCATTGAGAGCTGAAGAATAGTAATTGTAGTTGTAGTTCAGTGTTCATCTGTGACAAATTGTAACCTTTGTTATTCCTGGTTATTGTGATAGGCGAGTTGTGTTTTAAATACACAGAACCACAGAACAATTTATCTCTCAAAAGAAAAGGACAGAGGCATTTTGCAACATGCCCTTTATTCTCAGTGATAGACATGTCTTCTTTCTTCCATAGCCTTATTATCTACTACTCTACAGAGTCAAGCTGTTTTTCTCCTGTTTGCAAATCAATCCTGAGAATATCCTCTTTGTGAGTCATTTCCTGAATTTGAAAACTTGAATGCTGTCTGTCTACAAATGGTAATACATACGGTTACTTATGCAGAAATAAGAGTACAAGGAGTAGCATGCTACAAATAAATTCTCTTCACTGTAGTTGCAGACACTGCCGTAATGAATTCATATCTGTATTATTTCATACATTTGGAAGACTGTAAGAGTGGGCTATATTTACTTATTTATCTTTGTAATGAAATTGTTCTGAACTTCACTTAGTCCATTTCTAGAGAATCACTGCAGCAGAATAATAACTCACGTAATTCAGAAGATGTAGTCGAACTGGATGACAGTTAGAATGCTGCAGAAAGGTAAGTCATACTTCCTTCATACACAATCATATTTGTCTTTGGAAAGGATGATATATTTGTTTTTCATTATTTTCCTCAGGATGTTATACAACATAACACTAAGTCTGCAGGTAACACTTTCTGAGTTAAATCCAGGTTTGGGATGATGAACCTGACTCTTTTAATTCCTGCAATTTTAGCTGAAATTGTCCTACTGATTACTGGTAAAAAAAAGTATTCATCAGCCACTCCTAAGATAAGTATGCTACAGTGTTGTAGTTATTTTTACTATAAGAAAGCTCACAATACTTCCTTCACCTAGTGTAACGTGGGTAATTAAATGTCACTTGTACAATAGTATCTTTCAGCGACACTGAGGCTATGCATCATGATGTACGCAATAGATATTATTTGAATTTGCTCAGAAATAGTCAGTTCTGTCAGAAATCTCAAAAGAACACCCCAGCAACACTACCTCTTTTAGAATATTTCTGGTCACCTTCAGTTATATCAGCTCTTGCTATTCTGGCATGTATCAAATTAACACCAATTTAAAGACCTCTTAGTTGACAGTGCAGCAATTAGTGACACCAGAATAGGTAAAGTAGCTGTTTATGGACTTGGTTACTGTTAGTATGGGTATAAGTGTAATTTGAGGCATGCAATTTTGAATTTTTTGCAGAAATAGAAATGAATTTAAAATCACCCAAAATGTCTTCTTGGGGCATATTTTTCCTAGATTGCAAAGAAATGTAAAAATTATTGAATTGCAGTTTGGGAAAAGAACCCTTCGGAAAAATATATAAGATGATAAAAAGCTGGGCTTGGTGAATAAACATATTTGTTGAATTCTGTTGCCAAGAAACAATTATGGGAAACCGTTGTTTGAAAGCAAGCAGTTTTCACTGAAAAGATTATTTAGATTACTAAAATGTATCAACATATGTGGGAAGAACATTACTGTTCAGAGGTTCAAAGAAACTTTTTCAAACTTATTTAAATGTCTTTAAAAAAAAATTTGTAACAAAAGGAAAAGCAGACGTGAGCTCCAAAAAATTGTCTTATACAGCTGTTGTCTCACTACTTGTATTGCTATATACTGAAAATAAAATTAAAACTAAAATTTAATTTTGTGAGATTAGGAATTGCGTAGCCTCAAGATCATTGTCTGGAATCCTGGGTAATAAAGTAAAATAGAGAAGATATCATTATTATAATCATACAATTTAGAGGGTATAATTCTGAAATTCTGATTTCTGAACTCTTGATCTTTTAACTTCCTTTTTACCTTAACTTTATCATTGTGGTAAAGAAATTACTTTTAGATACTAATAATTTCCAGGTGTTTATACTGTATCTGTCAGTATGTTCAGTGAGTGCTAACATGTTATTTGGCCTCAACTCCCTTTCTTCTTAAGTACTTACTTAAAGTGTGAATTTGATTTTCTTAAAATTTATCTTACAATTGTTATCTAATATGCTTTTGGCAAAGAAAGTGGATTTAGGTGTTAACTTAGGGCAATCATGTTTCAGAATCAAAAAAAGCATGTTTCTAAAGGAAATCAGAATGTCAAGAGAATTACTGTATGGCCAGATTATGTTGACAAATTTGTTCCCATATGTATCTGTAAACTTAAAACTTAAGTTTAGCAAAACCCAGATGTTCTTCATCCATTTATTATTATGGTTTAGGAAAAAACTACAACTGTTGTTTAGATCAGAGGTAAGACAGATAGAGACAGATGGAAAATATCCATGAACTCTTGGCATTTGCAACTTCAGCACCACAGAGTTGTTGACCATCTACTAAATAATACGGAAGTTGCCCCTATCTAGACCTGTGTAATTGAGTAAAAAGTAATATTACTCATTCAGAGCTTTTGGTACTAATGAGAACAGAATTTTATTTTTAATTTTTTTTTCCTAGATTCTTTTGAATTCTGAGGGGGGGTTTGCCAACATTTTTTTTCAAACGTGTAGTGCAACATAGTATAAACCTGTTCTAGATGGTGCAGTGGCTTTTAACTTTTGGCGAGTCCTTCTCTCTGTACTTCTATGGTAAGGCTGGAAAAGTACTGCCATTAGTTTACTAGTAAACTATATAGGCATGGTCCTTTGGTCACTGATAGTGTTTATTTTTAGTACAGTCACTAACATAGTTTTCTCATATTCTAGCTACCATTATTCTAGATGATTACCAGGCATGGTTTGGGATTTGCAGAAGTCAAGGCAGGGTAGTATGATAAAACCACCTTGTTTTGAAGGGGAAAATTCACCTTAATGCCTTATATATAATAACTTTACCTGCTGCTAATGGGGCTTCAGTCATGTTTTATGGTTAAGTTGGCAGAAGTGCAGTGTGTTATCTGTACGTTTGTACAAATCAGCCATCCTGTTTGTGATATTGAGTAGGAACTATCACATATGCTCTAACAAACTCAACCTCTTTTTTAGGAAGATGCTTTTTTTTAGCATCATGGCTCAAGGCCTTCTTACAGGTGCATTCTGTGTGAGCATAAGTTCTATGTATATATGTATGTGTATATATATATATCTTAGAACCAGATTTGATCCCTGCATGCATTTTTTCATGGTGAAACACATTTTTTGTAGTATTTAAGTGATTAATGCTCTCCATATGAAGCAGGAATTACATTTCAAATTTTAATCAAAACCAAGACAAAAATACTGGTTTGTAAACAATTGTTAATAAATGTTTTTATATAATTATGTATATATATAGTTACTTTTCGTACCTATCTTTGAAACAGAAGAATGAAACCATAAACCATCTGAAATCAGTAAAAAACCAACTTAAGTACTCCTTTACTATTAAATAGATTTTGAGTATATTTCTCTAACAATATGACAAAGCGGATTTTCTCTTTCATTAAAGTAACTATTGTTTCTGCACAAATAATTTCATTCTGGTATGATATAACAAAAAGAAAGATATTTAAACCTTTTATTTGGTTAGGAGGGGGATTCTTTCTTTTTTTTTTTTTCCCCAGAAGCTATATAACCTGGAATCTTTGAGCAGGAGCAGCGTTGTTTGCCTACTCAGTTGCTTATCAGAAAATACAGAATTAACTTTAAGAGGGAAATATATCAAAAGTTCTATCTGAATAACTTTGTACTGTCAGTTTATATCACAATGCCTATGAATATAGTAAGCTTTTGTCTTATATTCTTAGATTTTAAGACTCAGATTTTTATTATGGTGCTGAATTAATAAGAGCATTTAGGAGGATAAGCCCTGAGTCTTTCATGAATCCTTCTTTTGTCTTTTTAAGGAACAGATTGTGCCATGCCAGGCAATTGCGGAGCTGCATTAGCGCAGTAGCATGGCTATAGACAATGCTGCATCTCCTCTGAAGGATACAAATGCAGTCTTTGTATCTAAGCAACAATCCTACCTGACGCTGAAGGAGGACATCAACTCTTATTCTTAACTATTCATTTAACCTGCATGAATCCCTGAAGGCACTGGGATGAAAACTTGTCTGTGCTCAGGGACTGCCATACTGCACAGTTTTGAATATAGTGCCTTATTTCCTTAGTTTAACACAATTCTCCAAACAATCACAAAATAATTGAACCAGCCCAATAAACAACTAGGTTCTCATCAGCTATTTAGACTAATAATATGTCAGACCATACTTCAGTCAAAACAGTTGGGAATTCTTCTGAAGTCAGTGATATAATATAATCATGATAACCATAATATAATCATGATAACCATAATATAATCATGATAACCAGGTACAGTTACTAGCATGTGGCATTCTCTGCCGAGAACCAAAATTGGTTCAGTCTCAAAGATAGAGATGACCCTGAAGCTCTGCAGATGTTGACAGGCTAATGCAGTGGATTCTTCCCCAACATCAATGCTGAATATTTTGATAAATTATTGAGATTTCTTCAGGAAGAGTAGCAATAGGATTGTACCACTGAGAATGAGAAGTCATTTTTGTAATGTTTCCTTCTTTTTAAAACTTTGAAGAGCAAGAAGATAGTGCATCAGTGCATCTTCTAACCAACATTTTCACTGATCCTATGAGCTTGAGATGGAAAAAAATATTGTTCTTTGTTACATAAGAATCATGGAATGGAGATAAAACTGTTCAAGACAGGCTAGAAGTATTGCCAGGGACTCATAAAGGGATGTTTTTGAAAAATTAAGTGGAAACTGAAAAAGTGAAAGCACCATTGTGTTATGTGGATCTGTGCATTGATGGAATGCTCTCTGAGATTAAAGTGCTTATCATATAAGTGATAGTCATTGTGTTCTTGAATGATGACTTTTCAAATTTATAAAAACCTACTTTGGAAATGAAATTTTGTGTTAAAAGTCCAACTTCCTTTTATATTATAAGCAGACTGCAAATTACAGAAACTTGTACTCATGTTGCTAACTGAGGAAAGAGAGAGACTTACTGGCACAAATAGGGAAAAACGTTCTCACTGGTAAACCTAGTTTTAATCTTGGCCTTTGGCATCTCTGCAGGGTTCATATGAGAATTTAACTGGTAGTGTAGGCAAATGCTTGCCATTTTCCTACTTTGAGTTTTGACAGGGTAGGGTACTAGAATTTTTCATTCTTGTGGTTACCCTGCCTATGTATTATGTCAAGTTCAAGTTTTGCTAATTCCTAGAATGTAGATTTATCTATTTTTATTTTAATATCTGAATAATATATTGCTGTTACAAATCTCTGTAAATAATCACATTCTATGCTATGCTCTTGAAGCAGAAATATATCTGCATCCAAACCATTGTCTGAAATGAGAAGAGCTAAGAAGCAGATATCTTATTTGTATATCCATTCCTGCAGCAACAATTGGTATGTAATACTGTTAATTAAGCCATAAATGTCTGTCACTTTCTAAGAGCTAATGCATCTATTTTTACAAGATTTATAATCAGGGATAAAATCAAGATCTGAAAGATGTACTAATTTTTCTTTCATTTTTCTACTACAGCAATATCTCTTGGGAGAGCAGCAGCCACGAAAAACAAGTCTGAAAGACAAGAAGCCAGTTTGCTTTCTCTGTCTATGATTGTTAAGCCAGTCTGCTCTGTTCTTGTGCAATTTCTCTGCATGCAGTTTCGAATACTATCTAATGATCACCATGGCATTTGTAATAAAAACTGAATAAAAGCTCCATACAGAGAAAATAAATGTATCTCTAGTGAGCAACCCTGAGTGTTGACTGGAGAAATAGAAGAAAACAGAGTTCTTCAATATTAAAAAGACTTTCTCACTGAACTAGACAATTGATCTTCAGTTCTGTGGCCAAAGAAGAAATACGGGGAAATCTGTTTTTATTTTGCTGGGACTGGCAAAAGAAATCTAATTCAAGACTGAACAGCAGCCATACCAAAACAAACCAAATAAACAAAGTCTCTTTCAAGAGTGCATTTGGCAGAAAAGACTGCATCATGTTCTTCTGTATATGGACCTTGCATGGGTTATCTGGGCTTTGCTGTCCTTGGGCTCTAAAGTCACAACAGCCAGGCTTAAAAAACAGTGGAGCTTTGACCTGAAGAGTCCAAGTGGAGAAGTAACAGCAAAGGCAGGGTAACCTGCTCACCTTGTGCCAGGTCGTGCACCTGTGTAAAATGGAATGTTTCTGCTGATTTCAATACAGCAATGCCATTCACACCATTAAGACCTTTTGCTTTATTTGTCAGTCAGTTCCTGTAATCAATTTAAAGTTTTTGTTTGAGCCTGATATTTCGCAATCACTTGAGAAACTGGATTAAATTTTTTTGACAGTGGATTGCATTGAATAACAATAGATCAGCACTAGGGAGTATTTTACCAGTAAGTAGTTCAGGGGTGTTCAGATTACTGTTGTGCTACAATTCTCTTCAAAATCATTTAGCTTGTTGAGTCTGACTGTCTTAGTTTTGTATCACGAAACACTTGCCTAGATATCTCATAAATATTTAGATTGCTTAGATGTGGCTTGAGCAAAGTATTTTTAAATCTGAACATCTTATGTTCCATAGTTAAAACCAGTTTAATTTCTAAATTTGAAAGCTATGATAATGCTATACTACCAGTATTTAGATATTTAGTTCTAACAGTAAGCTGGTGATATAATAGATGTGAAAGGAAACTCCATTCCTGTATGAAATTCAATTAAATGGCATCTGAAAGCTTTAAACATCTTAATTTCTTTAGTAAAAGAATCTGATTTGTTGTTTTTCCTTCAGTCAGCTTTTGCTGAACACAATTTTTGTCTTAATAAAAGGACTATCTTCAAACAAACATGTTTGATTTTTGCTAATGACCTTTATGAAGCACCCTCCACAACAACAAAACAAACACTGACAGATTTAGTTCATAGTAGAAAACTATGGTTGTTATAAATCTCTGCTGGGTCTGGCAATATATATTTCAAATCCCATTAATTAAATGCCTTCAGCAAAACCCATTTGCCTTGTTGGAGTTTCTGCTAGTCTATCTTAAATGTCATCAACATACAGAAAAGACCTCTGGGCTTTTTTGTTCTGCTGCAGCGCGCAGATTGTGCAGCGTACCGTGGAAGGGCACTGTCTCACCACAGTACCATCTGCTTTAAAGTGCAAAGGGAAATGCTGAACACTTTCATGCTGTAAAAACTGTGAATAGGAGCTCATTAGCCTACAGCAGCTCCCATTGTAATCACATTATATTCATGCAGGGAAAATCGCCTGCCTGAACAGTAAGTCCTTCGTATTGTTTAACACTGGTTGGATGCTTCCTGCCATTTCTGCAACACACATCTCCTCAATTGTTTTTACTAGAATAAAAATGTTTTGTGGATTTTTGACTCAAACATTCTGCAATATCTAATGGAAGTTAGAGAAACTGTCTAAATTGGAGTAAAGATTCTTTGCTTTCTCACATTACCATATTTTGGTTTACTGAAATAATTTTCTTCAATGAAAAGGTAAATGACCTTGGTGAAAACAAAAAGCACAGTAGTTTAGATATCAAAAATCTTAATTTGTGTAAGGGGCAATTAAGTAGATTACAAACTCTGAAAAACTGAATCAGTACATTTTTCCCCTTGGGTTGCACAATCCTTGTAATTTAAAAATTTGTTTGGTTTTGATAATTTGTGTAAAAAGTGGTAAGCAAGTTGTGGTCTACAACATTTGAGTTTCATCCTGATGAAGACTAAACAGAAGTGATGGATGGACAGAACCTTTTATACTTTAAAGTGGTACCTATCCACTGTTGTTCATAGAGCTCTGCTGGTTTGTTCAACTTGTAAGTTTCAAACAGAATTATGTTACTGCTTGTATAGGATTAGGTTAGAGAGGTATCCAAGACTATTTATCTACTAGCAGCAAATGCCAATGAGTGAGAAGTTAAAACAGACTAATATAAAAACATTGTTCCATTTTTTCTCATTAAAAGCTTAGCATTTCTTTTGCTGTTCTGTGTGTGAGCTAAGGATAGGTATTAGGTTGGACAGGGCTCTGAGCAACCTGGTTTAGTGAGAGGTGTCCCTGGTCATGGCAGGTGGGTTGGAACTAGATGATCTTTCAGGTCCCTTCAGACTCAAACCATTCTGTGATTCTATGACTGGGAAGCACAGTTTGCTGTATTGTGTTCAGCTGCATGTACACTAATATGTTGAAGGGAGATAAATTTTGTTTTGGATTTCTTGAATGTCAGTTATTCCATGTTAACTCTCCTGAACACTCTTTTGTAAATTCAGCTGATAAAAAAAAGTGGCTTTTGTGCATTTTGTCTGAGGTCATCAAGAGGCAATTATGTAGGATGCTTCACAGCCTCTGAGAACTTTCATATTTGTCACGAAAAATAATTACCATGCAACCTGCATTCAGGGTTACCAAATAGGAAGGTTAAAATTTTTCGTTGTTTCTTTCTTTTTTTACTCCCTTTTTGTATTCCATTTATGATTAAGCTGAGACACAAGAAAGCTCTTCTGTAACCTTGCAGAATCATATGTAGTGATGGTGTTATTAAATTTGGTGTTTGTGATGATGATATATAATAAAGAATAAGTGCTTTAATTTTGTTTCCTGGTATCTTCATCCTCAGCATCATTCTCAGGTATGTTCAACATCAGTCTGCTTGAAAGGGTTTTATTTTATTTCTATGCTTCATCAGTAAAAACAGTTAGAGAGAATTTCTGGCCTTTACATGAGTGAAAGAGTTTTATAATTTTTCTTTTGAGACAGAGATTGAATGTCAGTAATATTATCATTATGCAACTTTGCATATTGTTCCAGAGTTTGAGGACTCTGGGTTAGAGAAATGAGACACTAACAAGGAACTCTCAACTAGTTTATTAATATAGGAAAATATATAGAATCTAACAGATACAGTAAAGGATATTTCTGAAGAGTGGATATCTTACCAGCTCCAAGGACCCTGTGAAGATGATCAGGAAACCAGCTCCAAGAGTCATCATCGGAGTGCGAGGAAGCAGGCTCTACCTTAGCAAGCACCCCCGCAAAGGCAACATTGGCCTGGGTGGTAGGAGAGTCTACCTCCACGCACCACATGAGGCTCAGGCTTTTATATTAACAAAAATGCATGCTCACTCTGATGCAGGGGGCCAGCCTACATCAGAAGAAGTGGCCAGCTATATCTAGAAAGGTTTCCAAGGGTTGGGACTTTTCTGGAGAGTTCTAAAACAGAACTTTCCGGGAAGGAACCAAAGCTGGACTTTCCAGGGAGCAGTCAAAGCAGGATTCTCCGAGGAGGAGGCAAAGCGGGACCTTACAGGGAGGAGTCAAAGTGGACAAACAGTATTTTTCTATCTTTGTGTGATTCACCACGGACCATTATCTATTGTCCCTGACACACACCTATTTAGTTCTTTTGTATAAGCTAAAGAAATATGGAGTGGTAGAAAACATTTAGAACAGTCTTTGGGCTAGATATTGTACTTATCTGAGTTGCAGGTGAACCAAACCTTTAACCTTTTCTTGTGGTGTCATGAGAAACAAGGGGAACCCTTTCATCTTTGAAATTTTTATTCTTGTCTTTGTGCCCTAATTTGCTGCATTTGCCCTGCTTTCCTAGCATTTTCCTTTGAGTCCATTCTATATTCATCCAATTCCTCCTGACAAACATTTCAGATTGGTTGGAAGGAACCTTGGGGCTTTCTTTTTCATTTGGAAAAACTCTCCCTCACCTGGACACCTGGTGCATCTAGGGATCCCATACATCTCTGCATGCATTCTGGAACACTGGGGCAGAGCAAACATGGAAAACCTTTTATTTCCATTGAACGCTACTGTGATGGGTTTGGGTTTGTGGTTTGTTTTTTTTTATTATTTCAAGTAAACCCAAACTAAACTCATCTTCTTGAATCTGAACTTTATGTGAAACTTTTCTAAGGTACAAGTTCAATGGAAAGACCTGTTCTCTTCTCAACCCCCAAATTTATTACACGTAAGAAAGTGAGCCTACTTTTTTACCTTATGTTTTACGTGGGAAAAACTCTTAGAAATTCCTCAATACATTGAGATTCTTTTTAAAAGCTTTTTAAAATCTGTTTTATATCTGTGGAAGTTTAGATTGGATAAGAGGAAGAAATTTTTTACTGTAAGGGTGGTGAGGCACTGGAATGGGTTGCCCAGGGAAGTTGTGAATGCTTCATCACTGGCAGTGTTCAAGGCCGGGACGGACAGAGCCTTGGGTGGCATGGTTTAGTGGGAGGTGTGCCTGCCTATGGCAGGGGGGCTGGAACTAGATGATCTTAAGGGCCTTTCCAACCCTAACTATTCTCTGATTCTCTGATTCTATGATTAAACCATGAAGCCAAAATTCATGCTTTTCCAGCTTATATTTGAAAGCACGATTCTGGACTGTAATTTTTGAGTAATTCTAGCTGTTAACAAATGCTTTTATTGGTTGCTTTCTTAGTAATTTTCAAGGGAAATAATTGCAGACATGGGTTAGATAAGCTTGATCTGACTGATTTTCATAACAAACTAAAGAATGTACTGCAATTCCTTAGTGCTCAGTCCCACCATCAGATATGTTCTTTTCCCTGCACTTTGTGCATCTTTGTTGCTTATAGTCTCTAGATTGGTTAATTATAATATAAAATGTTATTGGTTGTAGGTAAAGACAGAGAAATCTACAAATAATTAAATACTAGGAATAAATAAGTCAATTTCTTTAATTGTTAAACACTTCTAATATCTATCTTCATTAAATCTGTGAAATTGCTGTAGTCATCATTTGTGGGCATAGTGTTAATCTTGATTATAAAATAAATGGGGGTGTGTTTTGTTTTGATCTTCATATAATTAAGGAAACAGTCATGATCTCAGGAAAGATAGTAAATACAAATTCAACTGTTAAAATCTTAATTGTAAGTGCTAATAGGCTGCAATGTGATTTAAGCTGGCCCAGAGAAAAACTGAAGATTTCTGAGACTGTACTTTTGAAGGTGGAGAGTTTTCCTGATATAGACTCAATGAAACCTACTTCTTTAGGTATTCAACAAACACTAGGGCAATTTCTTCCCATGTTTTTCTGGTGTTCCAGTGGACGTTCGAGGGAAATCTGAGGAACAGGTATATTCAGGGAGATTAAATGTATGAAAAGAACATTCTTAGTTGAGATAAACCTCATAATTCATCATCATCACAGAATCATTAGGGTTGGAAGGGACCTTTGGAGGTCATTTGGACCAACCCGCCTGCCAAGGCAAGGCCACTTAGATCAGGTTGTTTTCTGATAAAATTAATTAAATGTCTTATCAAGAAGGGAGGGGACTCCTAGTCTCTCCAAAACACTGCAAACTGTGTAAGCTGTCTTTTTATTTTCCCAATAATTTTCCATGCAGACTTCTGCCAGAAGTTTGTGTTTGTAAGAATACATGGAAAGATTGCTCTCAATATCTTTAAGATTTATTCACCATAGAAGTCTGTGATTACTTCATGATGACTTTTGAGATATCACCATTTCATCAACAATGCTCTCATTCGCCACACTGCTTTCACTTCTTTTTAGCTAGTGTACTAAAAAAACCTTTCAGAATGTATTCCTTATTCTGCCACTTGCACAAATCAGCATGTGAAACAGCATTGGAACTGGTGCTGCTTAAGTTGACCTTCTGCAGACCTCTCTTGGAATAACAGCCTAGTTGACAACTAATGATTGTTAATTACCTTCAGAGGGGCTTGGTTTGGTTTGGTTTTGGTTTTCTCTTTTTAAATATCTTTACATTGTTGTCGTGATATATAGCTAGATGCATCTTTACTAAATACCTTTTGAGCATGCTACTGAGGCAGTGTTGAAGTATTATAGAAAAAGTAAGAAGAAAGGTGCATGAAGGTACTGACTGGCAGGATCTTTCATTGTAGCTAGATCTTGGTATATTTACCTGCAAGAATTTTGAAGTGCAAATGTACTGTCTTTTTCCTTAAATATCAGTTTATCAATTACTCTTTGCTTTGATTTTTTGGTTTGTCTTTATCTTGTCTATTGAAATGCTAATTTAGAATTTGAAAAGTGATCTTTTTACTTAATTTTCTTAATTCTTTTATCTTTTCAAGCACTCTCATTCAGGGTTTTTTTTTCTCTTTTGTTTTATTTTACATAACAAAAATTTATTTGCTATAAGCAAGCCAGTTCACAGATAGAAAACGGAAACATTTTCCTGCCTCTAGTAAGGAATTAGTATTGCACAGCCATCTCTACATTGAAGTAGATTGCAGGTGGTCCTCTTATCTGTATGCTTTAGAGAGATTAAACCCCCAGGGTTCAAAGTACTGACTGACCTCCGCAACTTTCATTTTTTTGGTCTGCTTTGTTTTAAAGCAATTTATTTATCAGTTCTAATGTCCAGGGTTTTATCCATGAAGCTTTTAATCTTATTAGGAAAATGCCATCTGGAACAGAATATTAGCAAAAGCTTCTCAGAGGAATCTGTTATAATTATAAAGCATTTGTTTAGACGTGCGTACTTAAAATATATTTATTCTCATCAATTTTCAGAAGTCAACTGAAATTGATCTTTCAGTAAAACATGAATATATAGCAAATAAAGATTTGAGGGGATAGGATGCATAATCTAAATGAGAACAGGTGATACATTTGGAGGGCAAATGTTGATCTTGATTTTTATGATGCACATGGACAGATAGCAAAACACAAGCCCATCAAGTCTCACCATTTACTATTCTGTAAGTTACATACTTCACATTGCTACAATATATATTTCAAACCAATTTGTTTTAATGCTACAGCAATTTTAATGATATCAGCAATTTTCTAAATTTAAAAGGAAATACAATTTTTTTATTAATACTTCAAATGAAGAATGTTGGTTTACAGTTCAAAATGCATTTATTAAACCAGTTAAATTACAAGTGATACACACACACTGGAATGAGGTTAATAAACCGAAGTGGTAAATTGAGTTTATTTGAATTATTTTATTACTCGAACTCAGTGAAAATTCTTTTTTTTTTTTTTTTTTTTTTTTTTTTTTTTTTTTTGTTCCTAGTAATTGTGGGTTCCTTGTTTATAATATCAACATTTCTCACAAGATGGTAAATATACGTCTCATCCATGAATGGTATTTGGTGTAGAATGGTAGCTGAGAGGCCATGATTTTTCAGTAAGTCTGTTTACAACTTCCTTCCACATGATACAATACCCGGATTTGCTTGGAGCAACATTGGTACACCTATACATCCTAGAGCCGCACTGCTTTTATACGATAACCCCACATCCTAGAAAACAAGTAACTGTATTCATGTGGAATTAGACACAGATATGTTGACACTGATTTTTCTGGCCCTGGAATGACTTTGAAATGCTTTGTACCATGCAAAGTAGACATATAATTTATGTCTTCAAATTACTTTATCTCAGATCAGTGACAAAGGGAGTCACCTGGCGTTGGTGTGGCCTGTTGATCTTTCTCTCCTAAGTCTGTCCACAGCTTAGCCCTGAGAATATTGATTCTGGGCTGCTGGGAGTCTTCCATGTTAAACCCTTGCATTTTCAAATCCATGATGTCATCACAACTGGAGCATTTTAAAACTCACAGATCTTATTATTGGCTTCATGTTATGTTTATGTCTAACTATTTTATCAAAGTCTCAGCTTTGCTGTTACAAGAAAAATAAAATCATCTAGTCATATGCAGCCCATGAGAAATAAAAGCCAGCTAAGAAAAACCTTTTTATATCCCAGCTCAATTTATAAGTTAATTATTTCAAACATCATCTTAATCTTCAGTGATATTGTGAGTTAACCAGGAATTTAATAATTATTTCAGTATTGTCTGTGTGATTTACTTATAAAAGCATTTTGGGAATATTCTATTAATCATTTTTATATCTTGGTTTGTGAATGCTAAATATCCCATATTTATCTTTTAATAATTTGCTATTACTGTGTTATGGAGTAGAGATACCTGTTTCGTTAATAATAATTGCATCATTTGTCTGTTGGGAACCTTGTTTTCAAACCCCTCTTTTTAGTAGTCTCTCAACACAAAGTGATCACTAGTATTCTGCATGCATGACAGATTTGATAAAAATCTGACTGTTTCAAAGGTCAGGGGTCCCCTTTTTTCAGTCTGGGTGGAAAGCTGTGAGTATAAATTTTGAGGATCATGAGGTGGTTGGAAGCTAGTTTCTAATGACCGCTGAAGTAGCTCCCAAATTTATTTGACTTATGTTAAAGATAGCTTCTAGAAATTCTTCCAGGTTCTGGGAAACTTGGAATCTCCTGCCAACCCTCTCTAGATAACATGAGAGAGGGATTAGGAACTATGACACTGAGCTCTGTCCTACTGCAGGATTTCTGAATCCTTGAGGAAGTATCCACAGGAAAACTGAGTATAACTGATGTCTGTGCTCCAGCGGATGAAAGCCGTGGCATTCAGGTCTTCAGATTATGAAGGTGATTGCCACCTCCACATAGACGTTATGCTAAAACATCTATAATATATTAAAAAAAAAAAAAACAACCTACATTTTTTTTTAAAGATAAACTGTGAAATTAGGGTGGATTTTTTTTTCTCATCTCAAGATCCTTTATTTAGAACTTACTGGAGAGTCCAAATTGTTCAGTAAACGGTCAGCTGAAAAGAAGTAAGTGCTTGAGCAATTGAAGTCGTTCCGAATCCTCCCATGAAATTAAAAAAAAAGTATTACAAAGTAGAGGAAGTATGTGAAAGTAATTTTTCAGGCTCAGAAACATGTATTTTCTTATGATCATGAGTTTGGGAAAACTATATGACCTCTATTGAGAAAGTATATATCTTTCTGTATGAAAATTCCTCTTTTGAATCTAGTGTATTGTGTGTATAACACGTGAATGTTCATCTTCTTTCTTAACTGTTTCTACGGTCTTCTTTTTAAGTGTCAATCTGCTGAACTGTGTTTGTAACTTAAATATTTAGAAAAAATGGGGAGGGGAGTCTTATAGTTTTTCCCCAATTTTACATGATTTGAGTGAACCCACTTCACATGAGTTACAAGAATGGAAAAATAAGAATCGAGACCTTGAATTATAGCGTGGGACTACACCATTTTTGACCTTTATTGTAACGTTTAGGGCAAAGAAGAAGCATGAGGTCATGCTGGTATGACCTTTAATGTTCACCTACAGCCAAACTGGACTATGCCTTTGTCATGGGTTCAGCAGTAGCAGTCATTTTTCTCCTTCTTGGTAGCTGGTGCAGCTCTGTGTTTTTGATTTTGCGCCTGGGAACTGCGCTGATAACACCAGTGTTTTCAGTTACTGCTTGGTAATATTTCGGTCTGACCAAGGACTTTCTGAGCCTCATGCTTTGCAAGGGAGGAGGGGAAGCTGGGAGGAAGCAGACAGGACACCTAACTCAAACTGACCAAAGAGATATTCCATGCCACAGCACGTCATGTCCAGGACGTAAAAAATGGAGAGCAGAGACCCGGAAGGGTGGCTGTGCACTGTGGGGTTGGGTTTGTTATCGGGTGGTGAGCAGTTGTATTCTCTTTCCTTGCATTTCTCTTGTATGATTACTGGTGGTAGCAGTAGTGATTTATGTTATACCTTAGTTACTAAACTGTTCTTATTTCAACCTGTGGAAGTTGCATTCTTTTGATTCTCCTCCCCATGCCCCCGGTACGGGGGGAAGAAAGAGGGGGGAGTGAGTGAGAAAATTGAGGCTGACCGGACTTAAACCATGACACACATCAGGTCTAATAAAGAACAGTTACATTTGCCTATTTTTGGTCGGATCCAGAAGTAACTACAAAATATGTGTTTCTTTATATTGACTAGGTACATGGGGGATTTAGTGTTCTATCTGCGTTTATGAGCAAAATTTCAAAGTTTGCATTATCTGCTGTCTTGGGAAAGTTTATGATCTGGAAATAAGTCCAACCTCAAAGCTCTACTGAATAAATAAAAACCATAATGCTAATAACAATGATATCAAAGCTCTCAGATCAGCCAAAAATTATAGTGTAGCTTATATTTTTGATGGAAAAGAAATAAAAATTGCAAACAAAACCAAAACATCTTGATACCTCTTGCTCTTAATGGGCTATGAAATTTAATTTATGTACACTTAAAGGCATTGTTGCCCATTATATTGGCAATAAGATGAACATTGAGATGGCTATCCATTTATTCTAACAGTTAAAAGTTCAGATTCACCATTCCTTTAGAACACCTTGTTCAATAACAATGTTTCTTTTTTCTCAATGAATTATGGTGATTTTATGTGTATTACTTTTCTGGGAAGAACAACTGTTCACTAGAGACTTGAGCTCAAAAAAGTACATTTAATTTAGGACTGTAGGTTGCACTTGAATAAGACTGATGTAGCACAATGTCCGCTAGATATGAACTGAGGGAACAAAACCTAGATTCTTTGGAAGTATTAGGAATGCACTTGGAAGCATTAGACACAGGACTGTAAGCCATTTCCTATTGCAACAGATAATATTCCCTTGCAGAAGGGAAAATACAGAAGTTGTCTTACTATATGTATAAATATATCCTCTATAGCAGCACATTCATAAGCTGCAGCTCAGTTTGAAAATTCAGTTTACCATGTTTCTGCAGGCACTAATTACCTTCAGAAAAATGTCTATTTTTGTCCCGTAGAAATAATTGTGCTAAAGATGAGATATCAGTGAAAAGCTTGTCTTTAATAGCCTACAAAGCTTAAGACGCATCTTCCAAACCTAGCATGTGAGAGTTTCTATTTGGGAATAGTTCCTCTAGCTGTGGACTTCCTTTTCAAAAAGGTATTGGTCGCTGTTAAAGTCAGCTGAGCACAGATCATACAGTTATTTCTATCTGAAATGTCTGTGACAAGCACATTTCCTCTCTGCAGAAGTCAGGGAAGGGAAGGGAAGAAAAGGTGGAACGCACCATTTTGAAGCTTTGGTATGGAAAGAGAAAACCATGGGAGAACATGTTATGATGTAAAAGCTGTTTTACATGTCTGTTTGTTGTATATGTTCCTATTCACAGTCCTTCATGCTTTGACTCAATACTGCTCCAGGAATAAAACTATAGTTGAAGTAAATCCAAGTATTTTTAGGTATCTGGGGTGATGTTAAGAAATTCCAGCTTAATTTGCCACAGGACATTGATGTAAAACCAAGAATATTGGTTTTGGTTGGAAAGAATTCTTCTAGGTATGAATTTTGATTTGTTTTGGAGTTCATGTAACGAAAAATGAAATCAATGAGAGCACTAACAAAAGCCCTATAAGTAAACAGTATAGAACTGGATGTTTATAACTTATTTTCAACTGGATTCAAAAGATGAAAAATGATAGCAGTTCAGAATTTCACACTTGAATTTAACTAGTGTATCTGGAAAGAGACTGCTTTTGATAAGCACAACATTAGAGAATTGCTTCAAGCACTTTAGAGGCTTTTTTTAAATACATAAAATAAAAACCAGATATGCAATTTTTTTTTCAATTGTTGAGTTTTTGGATAAAATAGGGCTAACAATGTTGAACACTGCAATTTATATTTAAGGACTATTAAAAAAAAATGTGGAGGGGTCTTTACATGGTTAACCCTTCAGGTGAGTTAATATGGATCCCAATTTGAGGGAAAATTGTTCTCCAGACCAGGATAAATCATAAACATCTTAGAATCATAAAATCATAGAATTGTTAGGGTTGGAAAGGACCTTAAGATCGTCTTCGTTTAGTTTGATTCATACCATCTCTTTGTCAGGCATGTCTGCTACCTTACTTAGTGTGATACTGTCTGTTTGAAGCTGTTAAGTCCTCCTACGCACTGAATACAGTTTCTATGCCCCTTTGGGAAGCTGCTACAAATTGGAGACTGCATGATTGAGGGCATGCTGAAGTCCCTTCAGTTACTCACAGAAGTCAGTAGCCCAGCCTTCAGGTTCAGTATGCTTTGTAGAAGTACTTCCTGCGTCAGAGCTGAGACTTTGTGTTCCCCTGCGTCCCCTTTTCCCCAAGATAGCTGCATCTCCATGCTGCCAGCTGCCAGCTTGGCAGGGTTGTGATAGGATGTTGTAAAGCTTAATACAGTAGCCTTTTTCCTGTATAGAGTTCTGTGTATCTAGCCTCTTCTAGCCATTTCAGTTTACAAATTAAATAAGCAGGCATTGATGCCAGCAGTAAGTCAGGACCCATGTGCGTATCCCCCCCTTTGTAATGAATCTAAGATTTGTAAAATATTTTTAAGTTTCTTTAAAGAAGATGTATGTACTGAATGGCTTTCCAAGTATTTTACAGGCACTTAATTAGTCAGGTTGTTTTGTTGTTATCAGTCTCATATTGTATCTGGCTGGTTTTCTCAGAGCCCAGCTGCTAGCAGCTTTCACTGCAGTCTGATGGTGCTGCCATTTTAGCCAGCTGATGTTCCAAATAGAAGAAACTCGGGAAAAAAAAACTCTACTCTCTTTAGAAATGCACTCTTAATTTTGACTTCTGAGAATGTTCCCCTGGAGGCTTTGGCACTGCTGCTTTCTGTATGAACCTGTTGGCCTGGATGCTAATTCTCCCATTCTCTGGCCAGTATGATCTGACAAATAGTGGTTTTGTCATCCTGTCCACCTTTATCTGTGTGTAATAACTTGGATATTGTAGTTTTCCCCAGTCAGCTTACAGGACACGTGATTGCGGCATTTTTATGGTGTGATGACTTTTATGGGTTTTCAGTTGCTATGAGTTTTTGAGGTAAATTGTCAGCGCAAAATGCTTTTTTTTCGTGTTTGTGCTTGATGCTCTTTTCTTCTGCATGCAACAGTACATTATTACCTAAACATTACTTTGTCAGGCTTTCAACATTTCCAGTTTGATATATAAGATGGACAAGTATATTGTTATAAGTTTTCAGATCACTCTTTTTTTAATGAAATAGTTTGGTCTGGGAGTTAGTAACTCTTCTGTAAACACTTAAATAAGTTATGGCCTACTTATTGAGAGTGGTTAATGAGCTTTATGGCCTCTCATATCTTATTATATAAGTCTCTCATTTTAGATGCACTTTACACCATATCCTGAACTTTTCAAACACTGATTTGATGTTTTTTTTTTCTATAAATCAAGAAGCAACTCTGTCTTCTCAGCTTCTTTTAAACAAAAATAACTACAAGGGAAAACCTTGTGCAACCTCAAGCTCATTTTAATTTATCTAACTTCCTCTGAAAAGTGATCTGTTTGTTGTGATACATAATGTGTCTGTTGCTCAGTTAAAACATTCTTGATATAGTGTATTTCAGTGCTTTTTAATTATTTTTCTTTGTGAAATAGTTCAGATATGGAACAGCATTTAGGGTTACACTTATGTAATGATGACACACATCTGGCATTCGATTTTTGCACAGGCATCTCTCATGATGTGGGATCAGGTGGCATCACACATTAAGTCTATGTTTGAGCCAAGAAATCAAGCACCCTAGTCTTATATTATTCTTCCTGTATCTTCAAAGCATGTTAGTCCCATTTATTAGTTTATTGCTATTGAGGAAGTTGAACTGAACTTCATAGTCTGAAGCAGATTCACTTTCAGGTTATCCTAGCTAGTGGACATAGCAAATCAAAATCCCATTTAGTCTGGCTACTAAAGATAAATACCAAACAAAAAAACCCCACTTATTAGACACATAAGTGTTTTGTACGTACTGATGACTTTAGTAGGTTTGATTCAAAGTATTTCCTGGAGCTGAAGTGTCTTTCCTAAGAAAGCTCTTCAGATACCTCTCCATCACAAAACTGCAAGAGTGTAGACAAGAAAATGCTGTATTTCCTAGCTTTCCAAAGCAAGATTAAGCATAAACAAATATGTCTAGCAAATGTTTGTTGAACTTCATCAGACAATTAAAGCCATTTAATGAAATCATTAAACCTTTCTACATCCACCTCAAGTAACGTATGTTACTATTCCAGCAGTATGAAATATCTTTTTCTTCCAGTTCGTCGAATCCTGTTCTTTAAGTTTTTATCTGTCTGTAGTCTTCTCAAAAAGGATTTAGCAAAGATTAAACAAGATTTATTATTGGTAGAGAGGCAGATTGTGTTTCCCAAACTCAGAGACTTGGGCTTTCAACAGTGTTTTCTGTACAAGACGCTCCAACAGAGAGCTGAAAAGGGCTGTGATAGATTCTAAGTGCACAAGATAAATGATATTTTCATTTATTAAATTGTTACTGTATTTTTTTTTATTAAGCCTAAAGCAGCTGCTGTGGTTCAAGAGGAAGGATGTAAAGAATAATTTTGTAATTTGTAAGTGTATGTATGGAAGTAAATCACCATTTTTTATAGCATATTTCTGAAATCATAGATTTTATTTAAGAATTAAGGGCTATTACCCATACATGCTATTTCAGATACTGTTTCTTTATACTATATCTGCTGTCTTACTATTTACCAATATATATTGTCTTTATCAGTATCAGAATACAGTGTTGTCATGGGTTCAGCAGCAGCAGCCATTTTTCTCCTTGGTAGCTGGAGCAGCGCTGATAACACCAGTGTTTTCAG
>JARCZZ010006147.1:0-40885 GCA_030323915.1 Brotogeris chrysoptera
CCTGGCAGTGTTGAAGGCCAGGTTGGACACAGGGGCTTGGAGCACCCTGCTCCAGTGGAAGGTGTCCCTGCCCGTGGTAGGGGGCTGGAGCTGATGAGCTTTAAAGTCCCTTCCAACTCAAACCATCTTGCCACGCTGTGAACCTATGATGCTGAGACCTGGGCATGCCCTTGTAGTGCTGCATGGGAGATGTGAAATGTTCCTTGACGCAGCCTGAGTTCGGGTGGAAACCTGCTCGGCCATGGGAGAGCTGATAAATGAGATGCTGCTGCTTCCCCTCCCTCCCACACACTTCCACTTTCACTCCACATGTGGGACCCAGCACTGCAATCCCAGCCTGGCCATAAATCACCCCTCCATCACCAGGCAGCCATGGTGACAGCATGCATAAGCCTGCTGGTACAAGCACTGTTTTCCCTCTTTCTTCCTCCTGGAGCTCTCGGTGTCCTTCACAGAAGGGAACATCACTCCTCCTGGGGGATGTCACCTGTGTCCTGTTATCCTGCCTAAGCTCCCTCGATAATCGACAGAGGATTCAAAAGAGAATGTGTCCAAACGTGCTCGGTGGAGCTCAGGAATTAAATATGAAAAGGCACAGCTGTTCCGAAAGCCTACGCTTTGTCGCAGCCAAACTTTCCTTGACCTGGAACCATGTGGAAAATAAACAGGGAGGTAAAGGACATGTTAATAACTCATTTCCACAAAACCAAGCCTCCCGTATCTGCTACTGTATTCTTCTCCTTCTGCTTGCTCTCGAAACAACATATATTTTGTCAGATACACATATTTTTGCATTGGTTTTGGTGGTCCATAAGAGCACTGTGCCGAAATGTCTCCAGCCTATGTGCAACTCCTAGTGAAGAACTTCATCATACCTCATCTAAATCTCCCCTCAGTACCTAAACCAGTATCTAGAGAGCATGGGAGGACCGAGCTCTCAGATGACAGCAACAGCAGGAATGACAATTCCAGCTTCCCATTCATTCTCCTCCTGGTTTAAGCATAATAAGCTGCTTAGTATTTTCAGAATGGGGTTTAGAGGACATTTTCGCTGCGGTGCTAATCTTATATTTTCACAAAGAAGATGCGAAGGGAAGCAGTTAAATGATCCTGATTCGTTTTCCGTATTTTTATACCGGCTTGAGAAGCAGTTGACTCCTTAAAACTGTCAAGATTTTGATCGGCCTTTTGAATTTCACTGCAGCAAGATGCAAGGAATCTGCGACCAGATAAAAGAAAACCAAAATATCCCTCTTTTTTTTACCCCCAGTGCTAATAGTAAGTTAAGTAATAAAGAGCAAGTGATTAACTGGCTGCTGAATTCGTTTTGAAATCTGGCCAGATGTGTTTGAGCAGGAATTGTTAGCTGATAGCAGTTTTGTGTATCTGATCTTTATTTATATGCTCGCCTGGGAAAAGAGCACTTCTGAAATCTGGCTTTATAGTCTTAGATGAAATGATTGGGGATGAGGATTTGAATTCACAGATCTGAAGAGGGGCTATGTGACGAAATCCTATCTGCTTTTTCTTCTGAGTGTATCAGACAGCCTAATAAAAGATCCCCCTCCCAACCAACAGGCCAAATTTTTCTTGAAATGGAGAACCGGTCCATGGTGACTGATTTTACAGCTAATATCTCCATGAATTGTAATTGATTTACCTTTTTCTTACAGTTTTCAGGAGTTCCTGTACATCCCTCCCTTGAGCTGTTAATGGTGGGGGTGAGGAGATTGCAGTGATCGTCTTCACATTGGCTTTTAGAAAAAGGATGATTTTTTTTTTGGTGTGCTTAGGAGGCAAAATTCACAAATCTGCATTTGAAGGGCTCAAACTGGTGATGTTATGGCTACAACTTCCCTGGAGATGTTGCTAAACATCAGAGTTAGAGCTAAGTGGAAATCCTTCCACTTCCACAATGAGATGGATGGGACTTGGTGTTATTGTGGGTTATCATACATACGCTTATGTATGTATTTATAGGCATGTGTATGGACTAAAAATGAAAACTCAAAGCTGAGGGAGGGAATTTTTCTGCGCATAGTATCACACCCAAGCCAGTCTGTTGTCTTCAGGCATTCGTTATTTAAAGCCTGTTTCTGTACTGCTCTCGTACCCCTTATAGAAGTGAGATAAACCACGTATGAGCAAGTTTATACCAATTAACTCAATCCATATGAAGGGGATTTAACTGTAGCAGCCTCTAACCTAATACAGCCTCACAAAAGTCATGTGTGGACCAGTTTTGAGCTGCCATAGACCCTGAACGGCTTCTCTTTTAGTATGTATCTGAGTTTCACTGACTGTCACTGACTGTGTGCATCCATCATGTCACGTCCATGATGACTGATCTGAGCTCCTGCCTGACCCAGGGATGGAATGAATTTAGTCAGGACAAGGGGGAATGGCTTTGAACAGACGGAGGGGGGAATTAGATGAGACATTAGGCAGTTCTTCCATGTGAGGGTGCTGAGGCGCTGGCACAGGGTGCCCAGAGAAGCTGTGGCTGCCCCATCCCTGGTAATGTTCAAGGCCAGGTTGGACAGGACTTAGAGCAACCTGCTCTAGTGGAAGGTGTCCCTGCCTGTGGCAGGGTGTTGGAGCTGATGAGCTTTAATGCCCTTTCCAACACAAAGCAGTCTGGGAATCTGTGATGCTACGAAAACCCCAATTCTCTTGCTTTTGAGGACAGAGATTTCCCTTTGACTTAGAGAGGGCAAGCAGCATCTTAGGGCTCCATACAAGAAGGCAATTAATCGGGTGTCCATCCCTGGCCTGCTGGCTGGAGCCCTGGTGATGCCTATAGTTTGCTTTTGAGACTAGCCAGCAACAGAAAGCCTCAACACCTGGAGACCAGATGCGCACAGCTCTCGGTGGACCACTGCTGAAGCATCTGGGGCACAGGCTGCGTGTCATTGCCTTGATTTTGAGGAGGGGCAGGAGGCAATGGTGCTGCAGCCTGGACAAACCTGCCATGGCATTTACAAGCCCAGGCAGCTCATTGATCTGGCTCTATCATCCTTTCCCAGGGCAAAAAGAGGCTGGGAAGATATTCCTGCAAATCAAGATCCCTTTTTTTTTTGCTCCCTTCTACAGGGGTCAGCATGCAACACCAACTAAAAGCAGATAGATTCAGGCACTCAGGGTCATTTTATCAGTTCCTGCTCTGTTTTTCCACTGTAATATGGAAATGATGATACTTACGGATCCATAAAGCGATGTGGAAGCTTATTACATGCAGCTTCTCACCCTTAGTGTCTTATGATCCTCTAGCAGGACCACAGGTCTGCAGGATCTCTTCCTGGGAAGCCATCTGGGGGCTATGAGGTGGTAGGGGACAGTCAGTGAAACTCTGGTTGCGATGAATTTTGCCCAGGAGGTCTGTGCTCAGCACCAGGATGCAAACCATGACCCTTTCCAGTCATAGCCACTTTCAGCATGGTGCTGCTCTCATTTTCCATCCACTCCTCTAGTCCAAAATGGTGATACGGATAGTTTATTGGGAAAGTGGCCGTTTCTGCTGACACGTCCAGCAGCTTCCAGAAAGAGCCTGTGTACCCACATGCCCCTAGATTTAAGCAGCCTGCCAGTGCACAACCTGCAGAACATCCACGAGACACCTCAGATTCAGTAAAAACATTAATAACTGCTTAAGTTCAACATTAAGGAATCATTTAATTTTTTTACAAGTCCAAAGAAAATCCAAACCAGCTGGAATGGAAAGTACTTCTCGAAGCGCAATGGCTTTATGATGAATTCCATGAGCTACCCGAAATTCAACCCAACTTTCTGTTGGGAGCTGAAGCAACCGGTTTAGGTGACTGATGGGACAGCAGTGACCCTGAAAGCAAGCGACCGTGTGCGAGCTGAGGGAGGTGATCTGCACGCAGCAGACATCATGCTGCCTTATAAGAAACAGTCCAAACCAGAAGCCTCTCATTTTGCAGACACACAGTCCATTGGACAGTCATAATAGAGAGGCTATTAATATATAGATTACTGTATCGGAAGAACCGTCTGCTGCAGAGCAAAGCATCCAGCCCAGGGAAAGACATCTTGTTTGCAGCTGCCAGTGGGGTTATCCTGCAGCCTAGGGAAGAGTTGCCCAGATAAAAATGGATTGCTGGATGCATTCCACCCCTTTGGTGCTCAGACGTGACCGAGCCTTTGTACCAAAGCCCAAGGAGGCTGGAAACCTTCCCGAGAAGATGGGAACCCTGTAAATCATTTCCTGCGTTAAAATAGCTGTAAGAGCCGTCCGTGCCTTGCGGCTGCAAGTCAACAGGTAACATCTATTCGGGTCACCTGTAGCTGTGTGCTTCTAAGTTAAGGTAAGGGCTAGAGAAGAGATTCATTCTTCATTTAGGAGAAAATTCTCGAAGGACCTGTTAACAGTTTTATGTGCATAAATATTGGGGGGGTCTTATTGTTTGTCACCATGTACGTATGCGCAACGTCTTGGATTGGGGGGTGTGAAGAGCAGGAGAGACCTTTATGCCTGTGAACACTAGTTCTGCACACTTTCTCTGGGAAGCCTTTAGAAGCAGTAGATGCCTGAGAAGCCCTGTGCAGGTAGAAATTATCCACGTGGTAGCAAATGCAGCTTTGGTCTGCACTTTTGCCAATGTGCCTCCAAAATACCCAGTTTTGGACTTGGAAAGGGTGTCCCCAGACTGATCAGTGCTCCAGTGACAGGGCTTAGATGTACATGCTGCTTTTGTTTCTTTGTGAGGATGCTGCAATCTTCCCTGAAAGCCAGGGAAGGCCTGAGCCCCATGGCTGTGTTCTCGTTTTTTGCTGCTACATCACAGCTTGCCATTAGGATTTCTAGGGGGAATCACAGCAGCTGTTCCCAGCCTCCCATTTTGCCCGTAAACAAAATGTCCCAGAACAGCACATCTGCAACCCTTGGTGTTTGGGCTTTGCCTCTCTCCTGGGGCTGCTGGCAGGGGTTGCTCACGAAGGCAGCGTGACAGGGATCTGTGCTGCAGCCAGAGAGGATTTTCAGCCTGGAGCCCTCTCCTGGAGGAAAAGGCAGCTTTACTGCCTGGAGAAGCAGAGCAGGGGAGGCAGGATGGCCATGTCCTCCTGCATCCAGGATTGGGGGGTATTGATGGGGCTTCGGAGGTCCCTGGGATGCTGTGGGGATGTTAGGTGTTGGGAGAGGGTCCTGCTTTCCCGGAGTGGAGTGGATGATTTACCCTGAGGGTTTTGGAGTGAGCCCACTGCAGTCTGTGTTTCTGCCCTCTTCCCTTTTCCAGCCCAGCTGGGAAAGCACTCGTCTGCCCTTCTGGTTTCAGCAGCCTTCTCCTCTCTAGAGAGCCCCTGGCCTCCCTCTCTAGCATGTGTGTTGAAAGCAGCCTTTGGGGTGGTGCAGGTTGGGACTATTGTCACCATCAGAGGAAGGAGCTCAGCCAGTGCCTCCCAGAGCTGCTGGAGCATCTCCCCTCCCTTGTGCCTTATAGAAGGGGAGTTTGCTTCAACCTTTATGCTTTTAAAAGCAAACAGCAGCTACCTAGGGTGGCTTTTGGGGTGGCATGCCTGGTACCAGAGGCTCATGATAAGGGGCTTTAGGGTATGCTGCCAGGCTGGATCCATCCGAGGATTGGGGGTAAGGCAGGCAGCAGAAAGCACAGTGCTCTGGAGCCAGCAGTGCCCTGGGATATGCAAGAGAGCAGGAAAGGCTGAGGTACCCAGGGACCTTTTAGGAGGAAACAGCATTTTCTACCATTAGCCTCAGCAGCAGCAGCAGCTGAGCTAAGGGTGGGGAATCATAGCATGGGTTAGTAGGGCTAGATAAACCTCACCCTGGTCACGTCCTGTGTGCCTTGGGTTTAGGTGTGCAGGAATAAGCATCACTTCATAGGGACTTTAGGAGCTGGTGCAACACTTGTGAAGTTACTCTGATTGCTTTACAGGATGCAGGAGAGCACAGACCCAAAGGCCACAGCACTGGGGGGCCAACAGGAGGCTCCCCCCATAACCACCTCCATCCAACAGCTTTATTCTTTCCACTGGCATGCCATCTGCCAGGGGTGGATTTTTCCTGGCTGGCAATGGCTCCAGCGTGGAGCTCGCTTTTCCCACCGCCCTGAATGCGGAGCTGACCACTCCCCCTCCCTTTGAATAGGCGGCCCTGCTGCAAACACTATGGTATTTCCATCCTCTCCAGCTCCAGCGCAGAGGATAACACCAGGTAGTTGGAAAGAGATCGGAGACAAGTGTGGGAAGCTGTGGAGGACATAAACTTTTCCCCTGATCTTTCAGCTAAGTAGTAAGTGGCGGTGGGAGAGAATCTCTTTAAGCTCTTTTGTGGGTTGTAGGTACCTGGGTTTGTTTTCAGGACAGCTAAGACTTGTTTTGCTGGTGATTTACTCTCTCCATTTCCAGTTTCACCCAGCAACTGATTCATGTGTTTGCTAACAGTACTGCAGGAGCTTCTATAAATGTCTGAGCTGCTGCTTCCCTTTAAAAATCCCTTCTCTTTTTATATATAGTCTATAAATTGTATATGTATGTTTAAGCCAACATAATTATTTTCCTCATCTAGAAGGCTGTGCCTTGGCATTATTGCTGTGGATTTGATGTGCAGTTCCTTTCTTGTTTTGAGTTGCACTTTGGTTCGGATGGGGGTTGGTTTGTTTTCCTTGCTAGGCAGGGGGAGAAGCGAAGTCGGATGCTCACTCGACTCCCTTCAGCCCTATGCACAGACAGAGAAGGTGCAACCCCCTCAAACCGGGACTGATTCCTGCCTTTGGGGGGATGCTTATAAAGGGTTTGCTGCTGCATTTCAGCATGTTTTCCATAGCAATGTCAGCCCCCAAAGGGCAGAAAGTGCCACAGGTGCCAGCATTTGCTTTTGGGAGGCACTGGAGCCCTAAGTGTGACAGCCACAGGGATGTGGTGCCGTGTGGCTGCCATTCCTTGGGAAGGGCACAATCCTGCTCCCCTCATCCAGCCAAAAAGAGCTAGTGGGAATTGTGAGCTCCTGAGGAGCACAGCCAAGGCCTTCCCCCTTCTTATTACCCTCTAAATCATTGCTTTGCATGTGGCCACTCATTTGGTAGCACAGTTACTATGAACTTCCCATGCTGCGATGTCAACTGACACCTTTGGGGGCTGTGGGCTGGGTCCAGAGTGGTTTCCTGCTTACAGGCTATTCCTGATGCCTCAAATTTGGGTGGGTTTTAAGCTTTCCCCTGCCTGCCATGTAAACTGTTTTCTGCTGGGCCATAATCCCTGACCAAGTCCCCTTTGCCATGGGGCAATTTGGGCTCTCCTCGCCAGATCGTATCCTTCCCTGATGCAAAGGATCCATTGCTAAGCAGTGGGAAACTTATCCGGCTCTTCCCCCCCTTTGCTTTGCCCCAGCTGAGGATCTGGCTAGTGATGTTGTGCTGTAAGACTGTTATTTCACAGGGAAATTCATGAGTGAAATAACAGATGACCTAATTAACCCCCACCCACCCATTCACCCATTCACATCTTCCTGCAATTGCAAGTAGGTGTTGTGATCCAAGAGACAGCAGCGGGATTTAATGGAAACAGCCTCTCTGGTTGAGTCTCCCACCTAAACCCCTCTCCTTGCCATAGCCCGTGCCGTCAGCTCACTATGGATGTGGTGGTGCTGTTGATGGTGGTGTTATTAGCTTAATTATAAAATAGTGGCTGAGTAATAGATCAATGAGCAGGGTAAAAGAAAATATAGAGCAAAAAGATGTTTACTACCAAGCGTAAAGAACAAGGGCTTGTGCGCACATGTGTATGTAGGACTGGTCCAAAGTTTAATTGCCATGGCACTATCTCATGACCACTGTCGTCCATCCTGGATAGACTTTGTGCAGCCAAATGGGAAGGCAGTTAAAGTACCGCCATATCTCCTTCAGATCTGACAGCTACTGAGAAAGGAAGAGCCCAGCATTAAGGCAGTGAGTGGTGTGCTGACAGGCAGCCCGCCCTCCCCCGTTACCTGCATCATCCCCAGGAACAGTGCGGACAACCTCCTTACAGCAATGTTAATCTGAATGCAATCAGTGCTGTGTAGTTAAGAGAGTGGCTGAGGAGCTCAGATACTCACCTTTCACCCTCGCTTTCTCCCTATGCCCTTAGCCAAGTTGTTTCATCCCGTGGAGTATTTACAGAGGTGCAGAGGGGCAATTACTATATTGCTCTCTTTACCATAGCATCACTATTTACTGCCCTGCTTGGTTTACCTTCGGTAAATCAGATGTTACCTTTGAGAACACTGAAAAGTTTTAAAATCATAAATGTGGGATCCCCTGCTATGAAGCAGAGATGTGGGATGGCCAATCTGTTAAAAAGCACAGGTTGTAAAGAGGTAGCAAGAGAAGAATGCTCATTTCTATTCCTTGTGTCCCCAATTTAGGGATGCTTCTTTTATTTTAAGCTGGTGCTAGCGTTTGATGAATTGAATGAGGTTTTTAATGTGCCAACAGATCAACAAACACTCTTTCCCCTGAGGATTGAATTGGCAGGCGGCCTGGAAAGTGCCAGGATTTCAAGGGTTAAAGCCTTGCGGAAGGATGTCATTTCCAACCCCCCTAAAGATGATAAATTATTACTTGATGTAAAAATAAAGTGGCTATCACTAAGCAGCTTTGGGTCAGGGAGCTGCCAGCGCAGCCGCCCAGGGAGGATGCTCGTCCTGAAAGTGCTGCTTCTCGTTCTTAAAGTTTTCATTCACCTTCTTGAAGTCAGAAATGTATTTGATGGTGTTGCTGATGCTTTCCATCTAACCCTATGGAAAGGGAGTCTTGTTGGTTTATTGGGATGGAGAAAAGCCTCCAAAACGCTGTTTTGCTGCCACCCCAGTTGTACCATGCTGCAGTGATACCTTTATTTGCTGGTTGGCTTTGAGATGTGGGATGGACAGAAGCTGAATGTTGAAACTGGGGAGCAATCTGAGCCACAGGATTTTACAACAGATAGAGGAGACCCATGTACAGAGCACTAGAGTGGGCAAGAGAGATGGAGCTTCTGGCCTTGAGTCTGCAACAGGGAACTCACTGTGGTCTCACTCCCCTTTCCTCATCCTTAAAACAATATAAAGCACTATATGAGAATACTGTTAAGGGTCTTCATATATCCAGTAGACAAAGTTTGCTTTGTTTGAATACACGTTTTTTATTCCTTCCTAACTTCTGCATGGGGGGGTGGGGGTGGTGGTGTTTCAGTCAGGAGGATGAATGCTTCTCCCTTTTCAAACTAAGCTCGGTAATTTGTTTAAAAAATAGATATATCCCTTGTAAAAGAGAAGGGAAGGATGTTGAAATGAAATTAAAGATTTAATTTCGTTTAGAAATGGCCCAAGAGTCTAATAGCTTTGGCTGGTACTTGGTCAGGTCCCAAAATAAATGCTGCTTCTCCCACACATGTTTTCACAATAAGGCAGGAATAATAAGAGCAAACAATAAGTCTGAAGTCAAGCTGTTAAGTCATTAAGGATTTTACCAAATGGCTCTGATTCCCCTCTATTTATTAACAGCTCTCAGCAAGCTGTGGATCTTGATTATCTTGGTGTCAATCTGCAGTGATTTCCTTAATATCAGCCAAGTTACCTGCCATGAAGAGAGCTATCATTGAATTTAGTTCAGCTGCAAGCTCCTGAGTGGTCATTAGAGATATATAATGGTGGCAATAGGGAGGAGAGCAACTATTTAGGCTCTCATTAGAGGAAGCTAAAGAGAAGAAAAATATCACTCAAACATCAGGGAAACTTGCTGACAGTAAGAGATGTATTGGGCTGTGAAGTAGTTTCCTATGGGAAGTGATGGAAGCTCTGTTAAAATTAGCCTGGACAAAGCACAGCGGAGCTCCCTTTCTGCTGTCATCTTGCCTCCTGGTGCTGGCCTTGCATACCTGCTTTTTCCAGTGCACAATTATTTTGTGCATAGAATCTGCTCGCCTGCCTTTTTCTAGCAGGGCTTGTCTTCCAGGCCCTTTTCACAGCCTAAAGCCTGCGTCTCTCTGCTGTTTAACTGTCGTCACCCGCAAAACCTGCAGCAGGTTGGAGGACTGATTCATCTTGCGTGTAGGTTGGGCTTGTCTCAAACAGACCGTGCTGCAAATGGTTGCAGAGGCTTGCATTGTATTTCTGATCCCCACTTGGGCTTTTTAACAGTACAGCTTGCAGGCGAAGAGAAACCCAAAAGCAAGATGTCCCTGCTATAAAACTATTGGAGCTGCTGCCTAGAGGTGGTAATTCCGCTTTTCCAGGGCTCAGGAGGAGGTTGTGGGTGCTGCTTTACAGCTCTTGCAATCTTAATGGAATTATAGAATGGAATCACAGAATATCCATTTAAAGCCATTCCCCCTTCCCTTGCTCCTACATGCCCTTGTCAGAAGCCCCTCTCCAGCTTTCTTGTAGCCCCCTTTAGATAGTGGAAGACTATCTTAGTGATGCCTTTTATTGCACGAAGCCTTCTCCTTTGTGTCAGGATGGGCTTAGTGCTTCTCCTGTCACCAAAGCACATGCACCAACGTGTGGCTCTTTGCTGGAAGGTTCAGCTGCACCCTGAGAAAGATGCAAACGACACTCAGCGAGGCATGAAAGTGCTTCTCAAGAACTGGTGTGACTTTGGTGTCTTGATCAAAGGGAGAAAAACAACCAACAAACCCCAACTGCCTATTGCACAAGCTGCAAAGCAGGAAAAAGCTGCTGGTGGGGGCTGCTGGTTTAACTGCTATTTTAATGCTGTAACTCCTCACTCTCAGATGTGTGTGCGCGGCATTGAAATAGGCGAATCAGCTTGGAGATTTCTCTGTTTCCCTTTTGCAGTGTCTGCCTTGTTTTGGTGCAGCTTGGCAGCACTAGTCTCTAGAGCAGGAGGGAAATCATTTAATGTTTATACGAGGTGATTTACACTAGCATAAGGTTAGGATCAGGGGATAGGTGTGTGATGGATCGCGGCTGAGTGTCTTGCTCTTCGTTAGCTGAGTCGCAAAAGTGGGCTCCAAGCACATTCTTTACCAAGCTGCTGGATGCTGCAGATGCAACTAGATTTAGAGCAAATGTGTTTTAACACCTCCTTAGAGCAGGCTGGTAGGGTGTGCACAGATGCTGAGATTAGTTAAGGCTTCTCAGCCGCAGTAACTTGCGATATGGTTGGTTTTCGCTCTAAGTGCAAAGAGAAACAGACTGGGTGATAGGGCAGGAGTTAGTAATAACAAGCAGGAAATGATGATAATAATTTCATACGCATACACATGCAGGTGTTTCACATTTGGCCATTAGTCATGGCGCGCGGTGGGAGCTGCTCTCTGGAGTCCTGGTTTGCTGAAGCCGTGAGTGTGGCACAGCTGAGGCAGGCTCTGCCATTTGCAGGGGGTTTGCTAACCCCAGAGGGTCTGCAGAAATCAAAAGGGAGCTGGTTTGGGGCTGCTAAGTCCTCAGAGAGGTTGGAGCAATGGCAGGTCTTCCGTATCGCAGGTTATGCTGTGTATCAGCATGATTAAAATAGCTGTTCCCTTTGGCTCCAGGTCATATCCTTCTGAGCCCAGGCTACTCCCTCTTGACTCTTTCCTCCCAGCACCTTTAAGTCATATTCACCGAAACACAAAAAGTGCATTGGCCCTGCATTTTACCCTGTGCATTTAAAGGAAAAGGGGGATAAACATCTGTGGACTTGAAAACAGAGCCAGTTGGCACGTCCTTCACCTCAGCTACAGAAACAAGCTGGTGGATGATTAAAAATCACATCTAATGAAGAGCAATGGTAGAAGGACTCACTCAGAGGAGCACATCCCATCCTAGGAATGACACGCGAAGCCGCGACATGCTCCCACGGACTGAGGTGCACTTAGTGCACTCAGGAATACACCTCAGCAATGCAAGGGCGAGCTTTAGCAAGGGAATGTAAGGTAACGCGGGAAAACAGGAGAAGCCTCTTGTAAACAGTGAAGTCCTTTGTGAAACGGACTGGTTTTGAGTAAACTTTTACAGGAAAGGTGTTGATCTCACCAAACTGGCTTGTCTTTTTTTCATATATTATCTCAAAAGAAAAAAAAGTGGCAACAATTCCCCACCAATTCCACAGCAAAGGAAATATGATCTCATCTTCCCTCAGCAGCACCATCGGCTTCCAGGTGATAATTCATTCACCATTGTCAGGCTCTCATCAGTTTACACTAATGGATCTGTGGGTTTGCGCTGTTGATACAACACATCTAATCACAATATGTGCTATTAATACAGCTATTTTTCCTCTTAACTTTTCCAGCTTAAACTCATTAAGATGACAGCCTGGTCCTAGCTTTGTGTGTGTGAGAAAGCACAGATTTAGCTGATGCTATCAACTTTTATGCCCTCTGCAGCAGGGCATCTAATGTCTATCTCCATTTCCGCAGGCACCTCCAAGATGATGAGTTACTATATGGACACAACCATTGGCAACCCAGCCCCTTATCCTTTACCTCGCCCTGGAGTGTTGGTAAGAAAGGAGTTGGGGTTATTTTTCTGCCCCTAGCAGTGGGTTTTCTCCTTGGTTGCTGTGACTTTGCCGCCCCATTCGCTGACACAGCTTGGTGTCGACTGCTAAATACTCCAAGGTTTTATGTTGCTCAGAGCAGCGCCCAAACACTGAGTGTTTACCCAGAGCTTATCTAAACCTCTCGAGCTCACAAACCTCCACTGGAAACTGGATCGCAGCATCGGATTTCCTGCGCTTGTGTTTAGAGCAGGATTGTTAGGGGTAACCATTGTCCCAGTGCCTCCGCTCCCCATGCTGACCTTCACCTGCGGTGGATGAATGGAGTGGGATCAGCACAAAGCAAATCAGGCTTTGGAAAGGTTTCAGCTGGTTTTCTGGAGTTCTCCTGAACTCCTTTCTGTCTCTGGAGCAGTGGTTATGTATAATATATGTTAGATCCAGGCCATGCCTGTGCTGACTGCCTGTGCTGACTGCCAGCAGCTATGGGACAGGTCTGACAGTGCTTCAACCCATGTTTAGAGAAACTAGGCCCTTTTGTAGAGAAATCACATTAATAGACATCTGTCCAAAGAAATGCTGACCAGCATTAAAGGCACTAGACAAGGTCGGATGAAAGCTGTAACTCCGAGCTGAGACATCAGGCTGCACAAAGACTTGCTAGAAAGCAAGATTTTCTTCCAAATGAGGAAGAAACGAGCATGCTGACACATGGAATATTTCTAAACCAGCTCAGAATCTTCCCTTTAAATGGTTCCAAGCATGCATTTGGCTTTTAAGTATCGATTGGAGATGAAGGAAATCTATTTTCCTGCAGGGAAATAATACTAATAATAAATGAAAACAGACTGACTTTTATAGTATATGTTGTAGTATAGTATATGTATATATTGTTATCCTCATATAGAGACATACTTTTATATGTATTGTAATATACGTATGTGCGTGTATGCATACACGGTAAATACGTATATACAGTATATACAAACATATACAATATATATATACACATGTATTTCATATGTACAAAAAAAAATTATATCCTGGGATTGTTTCCATATACCCATATATGCTAGTACAGTACATATAATGCATCTGTTTTGTTTATAACGTATAAATATAACTCTATGCAATAAAAAGAAACATGCATAATGTATAATGACAGTTATAACCTAGTATTACATATGTGGGTATTTGCATGCCTATATCACACATGTAATCAATACATTATAGATACGTGATGGATTATGAGTAAGCATATAATAGAACAGTTTAAGATGTAATAATACATAGGTTTATGTAAATATGCTGTCATCTTGCTGCCCTTTATCTTTGTTTCCTTACATTTGTTTATAAAAGGGGCTTTTTAGCCCTGTCAGGACACCCCTCAGCCAAGCGTGTTTGAATGATGCTATTCCTTCTGGGCAAACACTGCTGGCCAAGGGCTTCATGCCCGATTTGTGAGGGGGACAAGGTGCACTGATTGATGCCTTTCCCTCTCATGCTCCCAGAAGCAAGGTGCTGCCGGCCCCTGTGATGATCCCTGGGTGACCTGTGGCTTTCAGTCAGCCTGCTGCCAGCCCAGGATGTGCTGCCCGCTCTGGGATGAGCCTGCCACACAAGAGGTGCCCACTGGCCTGGAGCACTACAGCACAGGTAGGACACTATACCGGCGTTGATGTGTGGCACCTTTCCACCCTGTGGGGCTTAGCAGCATGTCTAGGTGAAAACACAAGTCTCAAAGGCCCACCATGCTCTTGTTTGTTGTCCAGCCTGTTCCCCTCGTCTCTTTCCTTTCTGCCCCAGTCCTAACTTCATTTATGGCCATAGGGCAGCTACCACAGCGTCACCGGATTGGCGCATGTGTTGCTGGCCTCCAAGGGTCTCCCTCAGTGGAAATGGGGCCAGAAAGAGGATAAAAACTTTAAAGCTGGTTTGTTTAACTATTGTCCTCCTGTCTGAGAAATGCCGAAGGATTCCCTAGTCCCTGCCATAGTGTGGGTGTCCAGCTGGAAGAATCCCCTCTCCTCTTTTGGGTGGTGATTTTGATGTCCTGTTTGCACCAAATTTGATTTGACTGACTGCAGCACTGGCTGCTGCTCCCTGGGGTCTTTACAGACATAGGAAGATACCATGGGAGGCAAGGTGGACATGCCAACGTTCTGGTTGCATCTTCAGCATTTCTCATGGCATTAATAGGACTGATGTGGCTTTGGAAAGTGGCCTTCATGGAGAGTTGCAAGAAGCTGAGGACTCTTAGTTTGTATTTCTGCTGTGGTAGTGATTTTGGGTGCCTTGCTCTTAGTAGCTCATTGCATTCCTCCATGGGAGGGTGGTGACATGGTCTTCAGGTAACCACAGCTGAAGATGTGTGGTCAAGCCATGCTGTATGGTTGCAATGTGCAGATCCCTGACTTGGACTAGATGCTTGTCTTCTCTAAGGTATTCTTAGTTTGAAAGTCTTTACAAAATCACTGGTGACTAATTCTTGCCCTGTGCGTTGTTCAAACTGTGAATCTTTGAGCTGAGCTTGCAGTTTGGGCTGCTTCTTGTACAACCAACTTGCAGAGCAGATGTTGGGCAGGCAGCTGGTGCTTCTGTGTGGGATGCCTGATGAGGCATCAGCAAAGAGCCCTGCTGTGCTGCGGCGAGGAGAGGGCTCAGGTATGCCATGGGAGAGAACTGAGTGAAAGAGCTCAAGTTGCACGACTGTGACCTCTGCAAAGGGCCAATATGAAGTTTATGTTTCACTTAAGTCCCGCATAAGCCTATCATGAAGCACTTAAATCCCATGTAAGCTTTTGCATGGCATGTGCTGGTCTTCTGTGACTTGTTCCCGGCTCGTTAGTTATGCACATTGGGCCCTTGGGAGGGGAAAAGCCTTGATGTTTAGAGACCTTTTGTAGCTAAAGAGTTCAGCAGAATCAATGACTGTTGCGGTCAAATGTACAGTTTGAAATCTCTCCTTGGCAAATATTCAGGCATTTGGGGTTTTTTTTCCTCCTTTGGTGAACACTTGTGTGTGAGCAGGAGATGGACGCAGAGGGCCGCACTTGTGGCTGGAGCAGAACTCTGCTGCCTATTCTCTGCCTGTTCTTATTTCAGCTATTTGCTCAACTCCTGTGGGTGACCTTTCTTAGCGTGATGTCAACTCTGCTCTGATGAAATCTGCCCTTGCAGCATTTGGATTTACTCAAACGTTTTGCAAATCTGTGCCTGGAAAGCTTTTTCCTTGTGTTTTTTTCTGCCCCTGCCCTCTCCCCTTTTCTGTGAAAGTGCTCTCCCCAGGGACCAACATATCTGCAACCCAGATCTTCACTGCCCCATGCTGGGTCTGTGAAATTTCTTGTTGCAGAGGCTGGAGCCTGGTTCAAAACTCAGTGAAGCCAAATAAAAGCTGACATTGTCTTCAACAGGTTTCAATCAAACTTTGGGTACATTGGGGTAGGTAGGACAGGCCTCTCATTCTCTTGCCTAAGAATTACTTTTCAGTTCTTGCTGTTGCAATGCAAGGTTCTCTTTCTCTGATCTCTTTCTTATACTGTTGTTTCTTCCGTTTCTAATTTTAAACGAGAGGAAACTCTCATTTGTATATACCGCTAGGAACGGTCTTTCATTTCTCCTTTGTGTTTAGGGTGCGCGTTAAAACCATTTGCCCTCTATTCTTCTGGTGTAGTAGAGGCCATTTTGGTTTTCATGGTCTTGGTGTTGGTGAAAGAACCAAGTCAACAAAGAAAATGCAAGTGTGAATATATCCTCTCGCAATAGAAACCCACAGCATTACTAAAGGTTTTAGAGCTGCTTGTGTTTAGAGGAGATATTTTGCCTTTGAAGTTTGGGTGAGTTTATTTACGTTGTGCTTGAAGTCCGATAAGATTATGCAGTGATATGGTTAAAGGAAAGCCTGATGTGGATTTAGCTCATTGATAAAGATGAGAAGGGGCGGTTGGTTTTGGGGGGTTGTTGTTTAATTTGGGAAAGGTATAGAATCAGTTTTATTTGTCAGTTTTGTTTTCATGATCTGCGCAGTATATGTTGGGACTATTAATGACCCGAGAATCAGCCTAAACTGGGTCCACAGCAAGCAAAGGGCACATCCCAGAGGTGGTAGAGATAAAACTGAAGAAAGGAGCTGCTGCCTGTTTATGAAAAGTATCTCTGCTTTTCCATTCCAGCGGGAACAGGAGTATTAAGGACATTGCACCTCACCTGAACCATCTAGTAGACCAAATTAAGGGTGCCGTGTGTCTGCCCAAAGCAAAAGGATGCCGAAAGCCCCACTTAGTGCCATATCTTAAATTCATAAGGTAATAGTATCCTAATGTTACCCTCTGGTACGATTTTTTTGGCTGATACAAGGTTAGGCATAAACTGGAGTGGAGAAAGAGATTTGATAGTGATATTATAAGCTCAGCATGGATATGGTCCTGGCTGCGCTGCTTTTTTCAGCCAAGGCCACTTTGACAACCCCTTTCACTCTGGGCAGGTCTGTTTTCTTTAGTGATAGGAGAGATAAAACTGTTGTTAATGGCAAGCAAGGGATGAAGTGACTCTGGCTGAAGAAGTTTCTCTGTTGTACTGAATTAGCAGGCTTGGACTGAAGGTGCTCCCAGCCTTTTGGACACTACAGGAGCATTTGGGGGAGTTATCCTGCTTTCGCTGAGGCAAATGGGATCGGCTTAAAGGGGTTTGCAAGGCAAGAAATTGGAATTAAATTAAAGCCTTTTCTAGAGGAGAAATCAGAGCTGCAGGTCTGCCACCTCTGTGAAAGCAGTCCAGCTGATTTGGGTAAGGCTTCCTGCACCAAGACACTGTTAGAAAGAAAAGGGGCCACCTTAGGCTCATCCGCAACACCCAGCAGCACTCGGGCCAGTGCTATGGGAGATCAGCCGTACCCACTCCATTGCTGATGCTGTCTGGACATATTAGCTTAGTGCCACCTCTAAACCCACAATATTTGGGGTTTGTCAGCGTTGAGGGTGGTGTGTCTCTGCATCTGACCCACTGGTGCTTCATGGACATCAGGTCCCTGCAGCCATAGTGGTGTTGTGATGGGTTTGGCAGGAAGGCAAAGCGCTCGTAACTGGAGCAGTGCTGCACTGCTCTGTGCCCATGCAGACAAGATAGGGATAGTCTCACCCTGCTGACTCCGGCTGTGATCTTCCTTCAGTCCCAGCTCTCAGCTCAGCCTGGCCTGCAAGCAGGAGTCCCATGGGGATCACATTCGTCCATGGTGAACTCTCCCTGCTTTTCCCCCTCCTTTGCAGGCGCGAGACCTGGTGGAGATCCCCGGAGGAAAGCTCTTTCTGTGAGTGCTTTCTGGGCCACCTTCCAGGCCCACGCTCAGAGGAAGGGGGCTTGGGGAGGAGAAGAGGAGGGGGAAGGTGAAAGCTGACCAGGCTCGGCCCGATGGCTTCTCCAGCTGCAGCACATTTTCCGAGAGAAGCTTTTATTTTTTTTTCCCCTTAAAAAAAGAAAAAAAAAAAAAAAAAATCTGCATTTTTTTATGTCCTTTTATCCTATTTTTAACTGCGGCCTCCTTCCTTTTCTCAGCCTCCTCCAACACTTCCCCCCTCCCCTGTGCTGCTGCTGCTGCCTCCTCCGCAGGCTCTCCGCTGAGATGAATGGTCTTTCCACAGGGCACGCACATCTGCTTGTGGATCCAGAGCTAGCAGGACTTCTCCTGGACTGGCCAGCCTGTCCTCTCCCTCCTTAATAAACAAAGAGTGGGAAAGGGAGGACGTGGAGGAAGATGAAGGGGAACAGAACAGGGGGAGCATAAAAGGGGTGAGACACCATGGGGAGGGATGAGCGAGGTGATGGATGTGAATCCATTTCAGTGCCGCTACCCAACCTGCTGATGATCATTCCCACGTCTGCAGCTCTCCCTGGCTGTTTGCTCCAGCTCAGGGGATAAAGGAGCCCTTTGTGCTGGGCTCTGTTGTCATCTTCTGGCCGCTGAGGTGAGGTCTGCCAGTTTTTAGCCTGGTTGGAATAGATATTCTTTAACCTTTATTCTTTGAGGCAGCCTTTGTTCCATTGGTTCCAGTTGAAGGCATGTCACACCTACTGAACTTGCTGAAGGACACATCATTTTCTCCATTAAGAGCATTTAATTCATTCTGTTGGTGGAGAGAAAAGGCGTCTTGTGAATGAGTTGCAAAGCTGTGGTGTCTTTTGCAAGAGCCCTGTGAAGGATGCTGGTTTGTTCTTCAGGTCAGTGAGACTCAGTATGATTTTTGTGGATCCTAGTTGTTTCACAGGTGAGGAAAACACGTGCAGGCCACCCTGTGATACCTTGTGGTGCTCCCTCTGCACACACTACTGTAACCTGCTGCAAGTCAGCCCTTGGAGAGGTTGATTTGCACTGAAGCTATAGAATGACAAAACTCCAGGCTTTCACTTTTCCATTTGTTTCCTGCCTCATTCTGGAAAAATCCCTGTCTCGCCTCTCAAGGCCAAACCCCATGGGAGCTCCCTGCATGCTGGGTCATCACCAGAGAATGAGCATGGAGCTCTTTTCCCACTTGGGCTGCAGACTGCTGTCAGCAGGGGATCGGCTGCCACGCAGGGAGGAATCATTGCGTTGGTCCCCTGGTGAAAGCAGGAAGGTTGCTGCTTGTTCTCTGGGTGATGCCTACACGTTTGCTGAGGTCCTCCAGTATAACAGCAGGGTGGGAGCTCAGCACCAGGACCACAGCAGCACTGGCAGCTTCCATGTGCCATAGGGAAGGAGTAACTTGGTGTAGAGTCAAGGAAGAAAGGGACTAAGCAACAGGCTATCCAGGGCTTCTGTGATGCCTTGAGGATGACTGCAGAAGACGAAATGTTTTGGGATGTTCTTGGGGTAGGGTGGATCCCTCTGTAGGGATGGCGTGATGTGGATGTCCATGTTTCTTTTTCCATCGGAGGAGGCTATCCTGCACCACCAAATGCTTGCTTCAGACAGGACGCACAAAGCACAGCTGCCTTTACTTTTTGAGCTTTCCCAAACTCATTTGCCTACAGGCACACAAGCGCTGAGCACTTGCCTCTGGGGATACCAAGCAGCAGAAAACCCTTTCTAGGAGGTTTGGGTTGCATGTAGCAACCTTGCAGCAGCACATACCTGGGCTTTGCTGCACAGGCATGGAGCAGGGAGGGCAGCATAAGTGAGGCCAGGCCAGGGCTCAGTGGGTGATGCCAGGAGAGCCATATCAAGGAGATTTATACCAGACATCAGGAAGAAGCTCTTCCCCGTGAGGGTGCTGAGGCGCTGTCAGGGGGTGCCCAGAGAAGCTGTGGCTGCCCCATCCCTGGCAGTGTTCAAGACCAGGTTGGACAGAGGGGCTTGGAGCACCCTGCTCCAGTGGACGGTGTCCCTGCCCGTGGCAGGGGATTGGAACTGGATGGGCTTTAAGGTCCCTTCCAACCCAAACCATTCCATGTTTCTATATGCAGGGAGGCAGAGGGAGACTCGGGGCGCTGGGACCCTGGAAACAGCCTGTTCCTTTCTGCTCCTGGCAGCCTGAAGCACCTCTCTCTCCCTCCAGATGTTCGCTGTGTTTATAGCTGCTGAAGCAAGAGACTGAACTCTCTCATTAATACATTTCTCTCTCCCTTTCCCTCTCTCTCCCTCTCTCACATTGAAGCCAGAAGTCTCAGCTCAGAGGCTGCAGCTGGAAAGGAGCTGGGGGTGAGGGGTGGGAGAGAGAAGGGAGGTGTATGCGAGCCTCCCATCCCATTCAACTCCCCCTCGCCGCTTTCCTCTCCCCCCCCCACCCCCCCGAATCCTCCCAAAATACACATGCCCCGAAAAAAGAAAAACACTAGCAGATTTTTTATTTCAGAAAGTAAACACTTAGGCCACGGGGGTCTGGAGGTTATGGGAAAAGAGGAAACCATTGGGCTAATCAGGCCGGGACACACTTCCCCTGCTGAAATAAACCAGAAATCATTGCATTACAGGGCGCCGCCGCGGTTAACCCTGGTGCTGCCAACACAGCTGAGCCTGTGGCCTGCCCACGCTTTCCCCCCCATCCCTGGGATTTAGCCAGGGAGAAGCGCTGGTGTGGAAGGGGAGCCAGGGCTCCACAGCGGCCCTTGGGCATGTCGGTCCTTTGGGAATGAGGCGTTGGGAATATTTTAGTAGGAAATGAAATCTTCCTCTTTTTTTTTTTTTTTTCCTATGGTTTATGAGCAATCCTATAGAATTTCATTGTTATTCTTGCCTGAGAACTCGGACGGTTGCAAAGCTCTACAGGGAGGAAATCTTTCTCAGCTTGTATCAGGAGGTAGTTTCTGCAGAGCCTTGGCTGGTTTTAGAGGGCTCTCTTTGTTCTCCTTGCTCCATTTTCATTAGGTGTACAAATGACTAGATTACTCCTTATTTGGTTCCAAATCTCCAGGGAAGGAATTTTTCCTGCTCTCTTTTCCTCCTGTGTTTATAGAGCACCCAGCACATGGATCTGGCTGTAAGATGGGAGATCCCTGATACTCCTGCAGGACAAAGAGTAACCATAGTCCAGGTGTAAGTGAGCTAATGGGCCCTTCGTGACAGCTTTACAAAGAGATCTCCATTTACCTTCCCTAAGCCTGGCCTTGGACTTCCCCTGGCTCCTTTCACAGACAGAGTTGTGTACTAAAACCAGATGCTCGCTATCAGGTCTCACACATTTTGGGACCGCCACAGCTCTCTGTGTTTCAGAAAGGCTGGATCTCGAAGCACAGATGTTTCTCACTGTAAATGAGTATTAGAGGTTGCCCACTGCTGCAAGCCTGGGTCTCTTTGATCGGAGCTCCTCGCTGCAATTGCTGACTCCCTTTACATCCTGCCAGGCTGAGATTTTTGGAGAAGCCTGGATGGGTTTTGCACCCAGCATCTTGTTGCTTTGGAAACCCCAAATCTCGGTGCGATGTCCATGCTGATGTGTCTGTGATGCAGCTCATGGTGTGGCACCAGAGTCCAGTGCTGTCCCACAAGCCTTCCCTCTGCTAGCAGCTACTGAGAGGGGACACAGCTGAAAGCAAAAGCCAGACGGGAACGCTTTGTAGCCAATGGAAAGTGAAGGCTTTGCCTCATCTGTTTCAGTGCAAGCAGTGGCGGTGAAAGGTGCCGTCACCGGTTCCTTGAGCCATCAGCCCAGCTCTTGCAACATTCCCACCAGGAGGCAAATCCCCAGATAGCCCCCAAGAGGGGAGCTGCAGACCTGCTGTGTCCCACCCTGCTATCTCAAGAATGCATTTGAACAGTAGCTGTTTCTGCAGCCTCTGGAGGTTGAGACTTTAGATGGAAATCAGGCTCGATGGAGACAGTCCCACAGGGCAAATTTCGGAATTTCTGGAGTTGGTGTTCAGCTCAGATAAGCCCTTGAGAGCTCAGATATTTTATCTGAGCCTTATCTGAGCTATTTGCATCACTTCAGTCTGAGAAACAGCGCTGTCAGACATCTGGAGAGGGGGCACGTCCTATTAGGTTGGTCTGTCTTTTGTGTTTTCAATTGTCGTTTCTAATACACAGACACTTCCAAGAGGATTGGACCATCCTGTGCCCCATGCAGCTTATATGCAGGCTGGATAAATGAAGAGCAGGAGGGAGAAATGCCACACTTAGGGCCGTACAAGAGTCAGGACAGGATTAGGATGAATATTCCTTGTCCTGTAAGGGATTGCATCTCTCTGCTCTCTTTCTAAAATTAAGTAGAAATAAGCTGGAGCTGCCCTTGCTGTTAACTGTGGATGGAAATGATTCCGCCTTTTCAAAGCAGACCCAGGTCTGAGCTTTTCCAAATCCTTTCTGCATCTTCTTTACTATACCCTGCTCTGTGCATGTGGAGTTTCTCACCTTGTCTGGAGCTCCTGGGAGGAAATATGGGGTCCGTGCCCTCTTGCTGCTCTCTTAGCATCTCTCCATTTCGTTCCTACTTTGCAGTCACCAGCTGTTTGACTGAAAGGACTCTGCAGTGCCTGGTCTGTACAACCCAACACCCTCTTCCTATACAGTGGTGTGTTTCATTCACCTGAGCTTTCAGTCCTGGTGGCTCTTCCCCACCATCCGTAGTCTTTTCTTATGGAGGAAAGATTCTCAGGGAGAAGAACAGCAGATTTAGGAGATCTGGCTGAGATCTTATAGCTGGAATTTGGAAGACCTTGGCTGCATCATTTAAGAGCTAGTCCATTGGAGTGAGATGCTTAAATCATTCAGAAGGCTGCCTGTGAGCCACTGCATAGCAGTTTCTCACATTGGAGATGCAGATGATTAATTCATTGCACATTTTACTGAGATGCTTAATTCATTGAGGTCAGGCGAGTGACTGGAAATCCCTGGAGAACTGCGCTGTACGAGTGCTTGATGTTGCACAACAAATGGAATAGAGGCCTTAAGCAAATCCGCACCACGAGCTGGCCATCCCCTTGAAGCTGCCTTCAGGCTGCTCAACACGTGCTGAAGTTTACACAGCCCACCGGATGGACCTTCCCCTCTGGGACTGTGTATCAATAGGCTCTGGAATAGTTGCAGCAGGTCAATTGTTGGCTCTTTCACAATGGATGGAACACGGTTTCTCTCTCTGCAGCTGGTTCCTGGGGAGGGAGGCTGCCTCTCTGGCAGCAAGCAGAGCTAATGAGGTTGTGAGTGTACATCAGGAAGATGCTTTCTCTGCAGAAGAGCCATGGGAGACTTGCAGAGAGCAGCTTGCCGGCCTCAAAGTGACTTGAATGAGGTTGGGATGCATGGGGGCAATTTGCATGTGGGCTTATTTTCAGCATTAAGCTTATGAAGGGAGATTCTCAGCCAGTGTGAGCAGCGTAGGTCCATCCTTTGGTACCCACCTTCATAGACCCCTGAGCCCCTGCTAGAGGCCGGGCTCCTCTTTTATAGTGCTTTCTTCCCTGTGATGTTAGGGGCGGTTAAGATTCAACACCAGGATCTAGCCTTTAAACCTGTGGTGAGCCTGCAGGAAAACATAGCTTCAGCCCACCCAGTGGGAACACTGCCATCAATTTTGGCAAGGAGAAGCGCATGGGTGCATACACCAAAAAGCAATATAATAAAGTTCATGACAGGACTTCCCTTCCTGGAAAGGGAAACGAGGTTGCTGACATGGCATGCGCTGCATAAGCGGGGTGGCAAAAACACTTGTAGATACTTGCGCTTCCCATAGCACAGATGGGATGGAGCAAAAGAAACTGCTGCACCAAAGCAGAGGTTTGGTTTCTGAGAAGACCTGGCCCAAACTGCTTCTCCCTAACTCATCAGCATCTGTCTTCCAGGAGTCAGAAATGCCTTTCTACCCTGGTTTGCGTGATTCACTCTCCACATCCTAAGTTCAAGGGAGGGCAGAGGGCACTTGTTTTGTCCAGACTGATGTCAGCACTGAGGGGGAATGGGAAAAAAGGAGGAGATGCCCCGAGGGAGCCTGTTCAGGGAAAAATTCTGATTTGGTCAGTTCCAGGCATCTCACAGATTATTTCAGCCCAGTTCTGCAGGCTCAGGAGGCACAGCTCATTATGGAAAGTAGTAATGGCAACAAAGCTGGCATCTCAGTCCTGCCCTGCACCAGCTCTTCACCACCTTGGGGTATCTTTACCTCCTGTGAAACATCTCCAGAGATGTTCTGACCTTCTCTTCCCCTGCTTTGCATCTTGCTTAACCCCAGGAGACCAGATGCTTTCTTTGTCTGGCAGCTTTCGTTGTGTTTCTATCCAGGCAAACAGCTACTACATGGAAGCAGTAGCACGTTTCCTTTGCTTTGCAGTAATCAGACTGACAGGATAACGAGGCAACCCAGTAGCCTGCTTTGCCTTCCACTTGTGCCGAGTTCCAGGCTGGGCGTCAGCTCAGTCCCCTATCTAGATGAAATGCGTCTTTTTTTACTTTTCTTCTTGTTGCTGCCAAAAGTGACAGATTGCTCTGCGGAAATCATCAATATTTTGTCAAAACGAAATCCAAACATTTCCAGCCAAAACTCAGCATTTTCTGGTGCTGGCTGTGTTGATGCAAAAACAAATCTCTGTGGGAAATGGCAACATGGAAAGAAAATAGAGGAATAGGTTATTCAACTCTGCAGAATCCTTCTCCTGACTCTAATTCAGATGAACGTCCTGAGGAGCTGCAAGGCAGAGGGTGAGTGAACCCAACAGCTTAATCTGGACCACTCGTATGTTTATTTAGACCATACTGGTGTAAACAGCCATGCTCTGTTGACATGTAGAAGGAGCCTGGTCTGTGTATTTTATACCACAAAGCATGAGTAAGTACCGATACTCACTCCTTGCTTTCCAATATCATGATGTGATGCTTCACTTGAGCTGCAGATTCAAGCTAAAGGAACTAGTTCAAGCTTTCATCCATCTGCTCTTGCCTCATTGTATGTTGCTCTTTCTCCCCCCACTACATTTGCACCTAGTAAGGCTGTTGCTTTGCCTCTGTGTTTAGTGTAGAAGATACTTCCACAACCATCCATCTTCTCCAGTCGCTCCCCCGGGGGCCTTGCAGCGCTGTACTCAGCAGCTACAGTGGCACTGGACCGCAGGGGCAGGACTTTCCACTCCACACCCACCTGAAACGAGATGGTTTTATCTGGGCTCTCCCACGCCTGCCAAGCGCATCCCGGCCTTCCCCTCCCGCTCCTCACTTCATTAGCGCCGGAGATGTTTATAAATGGAAGAGATAATATTTTTCGTTTCCAGTTTGGGTTTCCAGGGCAGCCACTTTCTAAAGCACTTAGGAAGTTTAGAGAAGACAAGGTTATATAAACGATTTTTCCCCCCTGGGCTCTTATTAATCAAGTGGCTTGCAGGGCCATTCCCATAGCTTTGGGATCAAGGGCACTAGCTGGGTGAGGGGAGGAGGGAGGTGGTTAACACAAGACATCTTTTTCTTGGCTCCTACCCCTTTTCTTGGTAGGTTTGCAATGAATGAAGTACTCAGACCTGGGCTGTGAAAGCAGATGGAGAGCTGAGCAGCACGCTCCCAGGTTACATTCAAACTGTGTTTCGGGCTGAACTCTTGTATTAGCCCCTTCTAGCCCCTCATGTGAGTTATGTAGCATCTTTAAAAGATGATTTACCTAACCCTGATTATATGTCCCTGTTGAATTTGATTACTTGATGTAACACGTTTGCATTTCCATTGTTTCAACAGTGATGGGCAACAAGTCGATCCTTGAGCTTTTACAATGAAACCCTATGGACGTGCGCACACACACACACACACACACACTACATGTTGTATTTCCTGGCAAGCCCTGATGCATTTCTAAAGCTTCCCAGCATTTTCCCACCCAGGCACTAGCAGCAGCTGCTACCCAGGGTAGCTGTGGGCTTGGAAAACAGGGAAATTTGGAAAACTGCTTCCATTAGAATGAAACTAAGCTCTGCCTCCTCCTCTGTGACATTCCTCCTACTGTCTTCCCAGTGGGAAATGCTGAGGAATGGGGTCTTTCTCTTTTCCTTGGGTGGATGGAGCTCTGTCCGTAGCGGCAGGTCCAGCTTTCCAAGCCTGGAGCTGAAGATACACAGGAAATCAGCTCATTAAGCTGTTGACTCACCTTCCCACTATTCCAGTCATGCTCTTCCAGTGTGAAAATAATGATTTAAATAGCCAGAGGTGGAAAATAATGATTTAAAGGGGGTAAAGGGGATTTTTGCAACTCTTGCTAAGTGTAGACTTGGCAGAAGGCAACCGTATTTCTTCCGGGTCTCGGGAGCATGTGAGAAAAGGTGTTGAACATCTGGAGTGATTTAGCAGTTGTGCGAGGCTGTGCACTTGTGGTGTTGCAAACAGAGCTCACCCTGAAGATGCAGGGCTGATGGAGGGAAAAGCTGCTCCCATAGAGTCTGGCTTCAGGTTGCAGGTTGGGCATTGCAGGAGAGCCACATCCCCCTCCTCTAGGGACAGATGATGGTTGTGGTGGCCTCTGAAGCATCGCTCAGGACATTGCAGGAGGCCCCTGTGATGTTTACTGTGCCATCTTGACTTGCTAGAAGGAATTCTCGCATTGGAAGAGCACTCCAGGCATCAGAGGTGGATTTGGCTCCATCTCACTCTTGATGCTAAAACACAAATCAGACTTCCTAGCAAAAAAGGCAGATTCATGTCGGCCTGTCCACATCTGAGACCTACAGAAACCTCCTCGAGAAGGTGAACTAACTGGATGAAAAGAGGGTTTGTTAATGGATTACTTTTAATTGCCTTTTTATTTGCTCCATTTTGCAATTTCTTCCCACTTTAAAAGCCAAAACTAGTCCTAGCTCAGGTGGAATGACGCACCATTTTCCTTGCTTATTTTCTTTTCCCTCTTTTAACTCGCTGAAAAGGGGGGGTGGGGGGGGGACGACCCAAATTGGTTTGCATCAACCCGGAACGTATTTAGACAAAATCTTTACGTCCGCTTTTTTCTTCCAACTCCAAGCAAAGCACAGGCAAAAATAATAAATAAATCAGCTGGGTTTGCAGCTTTTGCTGCAGGCAGTGGGGAAGCTGACAGAGGAGCAAACAGGTTTGTGTGCCGAACCCTTTTGTATCTCCGGATCTCCCTTCAACAGCTTCCTGAACATTATCAAAACCCCTGCACTAAGTGGTGATGATGATGATGGCTGTAGATGGGTGACCAGTGGAGTCGCAGGCCCCTGCTAACCAGCTGTCTCTTCCCCTTCTACACCGGCAAGGCCTTAGGACCTCATCAGGAGCCCCTCATGGGGAGAGAGGCGTGTTATTTAATTAGCTTTACAATGGACTGACTGGGAGGCACGTGGTGGCTCTAATGGAAGGAGATAGATGTCCTTTTAGCTGGGCTAATTGTAAGGAAATAGCAGAGCCTTTGTTCAGCCCCAGCATGTGGCCTGTGATCTCTCAGAGCCCAGGGGCTGCCCGCTTATAATTTTAGACAGATCTATTCAAGCCTGCTCTGTAGCGTGGGGCTGAACAAGACGGGTATTGTTGCAGAGCCAGGATCGCCGTCCAAGAAAACCACCCCAAGAAACCCAAACACGTGTAGAGAGGAATATTTCTCTGTCGTTTATTCACTATCGGGCTAGGTTGCCAAGCACGGACAATTGCAAGTGAGGAGGTTTCCAGTGCCGGGCTCTTTGAACTGCATACGCAAGCAAATCCTTCATCCCGGGAGGGATGTGGTGGGCTCAAGGGGTGACTCCACCAGCAGAATATACATGGGGAGGGCAGCTTTAGGGCTTTAATTGTTAGTGTGGGTCTCACCCTGTGCTGTGGGCAATGGGGTGTGTGGGGTAATCGTGTCCATCACTGAATTGCCTCTATAGACTGGCTGTGCACACCTGAGATCTCACAGTCATGTTGGGACAGTGGTTGGACTGGAAGGATCCGGGCTGGTGGATCAGTGTGTGTGCTTCCCAGTGTCCTGCATGACAAAGGATGGGGACCCCAGCTCTCTTGCCTGAGCTTTCCTCTCAGATCTCTGTGAGACCTCATAACTGTCCCCAGCCCCTGAGCTTTTCCTTTGGGACTGCTGAACTGGTACCTGAGCCCTTTGTGAAGTGAGAAAGAGTTGTTTCATTAAATAGGGGGGATGGAGGCACAAGGGTCTGTAGAAATACTGACCAGGAGTTACACTTCCATCACTTGAACCCCTCTGTCCTGGCCACAGCATCGAACTGGGGGTCACTCACTGCTGTCAACTGTTTTATTTCCCTGTGCTGACCACTTCCACTAGCTGTGTGCAAGTGTGTTTTAATGGTGGCTGCTATTTCTTGAGTTGTGAACTTGTATTCTAGAGGTTGCTGCTGGGCAAACCTTCCTTGGGAGGTGCTTGTGCGGCTCCTTCATGAAAAGGAAATGTGGCTGTGACTTGGTATTGAAGCAGTGGGTCTTTTTATTGATGGTGGTGGGTTTTTTGAAGGATTGAAAGAGCATTTAAGAGTTAGTGAATTCTAACACTTATATGGAGAGAGCTGCTTGATTATCAATGATCCTATTGCCTTTTCTTTGTAACCCCTCATCTGTGTCCCAGGGAAGGGGATCTCAAGGACCATCAGAAACCATCAGTAATCTGTCACTAGAGATTGGTGAATGCCAAAGGTGAAGTTGCAAGTACAGAGGTACTGTTTAAGTCTGAGCTGGCTGTTTCTGCTATGAAGGAGTCTGCCCGAGAGACCTGACCAAAGATGAGTGGTCCTACTAGGGAGGTTTGACATATATAATCTGCCTGTACTCAGGAGTAACTGAGAACATCATGAGTTAAACAGCAAAAATCCTCAGGTTATATTTACCAAGAACTCAGTGCTGTTACTTGAGGAGGAGAAGGAAAACGTACCAAGAGCAAACAGCGCTGCAGAGCAGCTTACCAGGATTTTCCAGCCAGCAAGTTCTTCCAGCAGGGTAACAAGTGAGTGACAGCACCCCCCGCCAACGAAACTCAAGGCAGAATTACATTGCTGGAGCCCAGGTTAGCTAATCAGGTTATGAATCAGCACGGAACCTCTGGAAAACCAATTGCAGGAGCCACTTGAAGATGCTCGAGCAGCTCTGTGAGACTGTTGATTGAGGTACCTACGGTGTGTGGACCGGAGCTGTCGTGGGGATGTGTGTGAGCTGGAGTTCTCCCTCCTTGCTGGCCACAAAGACGCTTTTGTGAGCCATCTCTGCTGGGAAATTAATGAGAGCAGGAGTCGGGGAGGCTCGGAGGCAGCTTCCTCTGCTAGCGCCTGGAGGGCAATCAGAGGATGGTATTGTGACAGAAACGATGTCTCCGGGCTGAGCAGGGCCCTGAAGTCTGGATCTTCACAGGGTGAACAGAAACTTGCTTTTAATGCAGGCAGCAGAGGATGACTCCAGCCCCACAGCAGCGAGGGGACCCCAGAGGCCACAGCCATGTGGGTCATGGAGGAGCCAACGCTTCCGTGATGATCACAAAGGCTAGATGTGAGAGCAGCCTGCCTTCCCTATGGACAGCACACAGTACGTGCTGACTAACCAGCTCAGCTTCCATGCTCTGTGCTTAGCCAAAACAGGGAGGCTGTGGTCACCAGGACTACTAATCCAGCCTCCTTTCACCAGCGTAAAGCAACTCACCCAAACACTTCCCAGCTATTACGGTGCTTGAAAGAATTTCTCGTATCATTTTAAATTCCAGGAAAGGTATCTCCCTTGGGAATGGTCATGGCAGCTGCTTGCTCTTTCCTCTCATTGCACAGGGCCACCTCCACACCCAGAGCCACCTCCCTGCTCTTTCCTTTCTTAGAGTGGTGGCTGCTGCTTTTGCCAACAATGTTCCCCTTACGATAAATCCTTTCATGTCCCCGTTTCTCCCGGGAATTGCACGACACGTCCCCCCCCCCCCCCCCTTTTGCTCCTGATTTCAGCCTCATGCCCTCTGGATATTGTTTACTCGACAAAACATCAAACTGCAGCCCTGACCGCTTGCAGTCATTAAAAATCCCATGGCAGTTTTGGGGCAGGCTCCAATTTGGCTAATTACGTTCTGCCATAAATATCCCCCTGCAGGTTTAATTGGATATGGTGTTCTTCATTTCCTGTCCACAACAGCTGGGCGGTGTTGCTCCGCGTTGTTACGGAGCCATTGTATTTCATCCCAGCGATAGCCACGTTTCGGGAGCAGCCGTGCTCGGAAAAGCTCCTTCTCCACACTACCGATAACACCTAATCCTGAGCCTGCTGCAAGGACAACGAGAAAATCCAAGGGAGAGGAGAAGCTGTCCCAGCTCTAACATCTGGAGGAGAGCCAACAGCTGCCTGCTGGTAAAAGGGCCATGACAGGAGTGGATTCAGCTGTGCCAAAGGGAAAGACCTGGCCCCGGCTTGGAGAGAGGTCATGGAAGAGCGTTCTTGCCCTCACTGCGTGTTTGGAAATCACGGCAAAGGCTGCTTTCTCGTCATACCTTTCCTCGACGCTAAATGAGTGATTATTATTATTCTTTGAAACCAAGGTTAGTCAGCGTCCCTGGAACAATGTGGAATTACTGCCCGTCCTTTCTTTGTTCCAAAGGGTTTAAAAACAGCCAGGCTGCATTGTGGAGGGAGGGCAGATGGTTATCTCCCATCAACGGCAAAATCTTTTGGCTGCATTAATGGCAGCAGGGCTGCTCTCGGCAACCTAGCATCCTCCCTCCACAGGGGAGAGCCTGAGTAGATACTAATGTTGAATAACGACAGAATGGAAAAGGAGGGTGAGACTTGGATGTGGAAGAGGAAAGATATTTCAAAACCCTGTAAGCAGCAAATAGGAACCAGTTGCTGAGGCGAAGTCATGTTTGGCAGGTCTTGGACTCCAAATGGTCACATCCCAGCTGAAGAAACTAATCAATGGATTCCTTCCATGCCTTCTGCGAACACTGAGCCATTGAGCAGCTCAGCTGGAGTTCAGAGCCAGGGCTTTCATGTTGCAGGCTCTGAAGTGAACACAAATTAAGGACGGAGGAGAGATTCAGCCGCCCTGGGAGGAAATCTCTGTCCGCAGCCTCTCTGTTCTTTTCCTCCACTTTGGGGTTTTTACCCTGGTGCTACTCTTGGCAGCAGTTCCAGTTTCCCCACATGTAGGGGCTGCCGTACATTGCACAAGCAAACTGCAACAGGAGTTTGGGGGAGTGTGGAAGGGGGGTGAGGTTGGGGAGTGGAGAAGCTCAAAGCCTTGCCGCAGCCATGCTGCGCCAAGCTGTGGCTTAGTGTCATCGGCTTTGCAAGATCAGGGCTGAGACGGGATGCCAAGAGTGTGTGTATCTTCCCTAATGAAAACCACACAAGATGGGAGAAAGATCTTTATTAGAGCCTTTGTTCTGGTCCAGAAGAGAAGGAACGCCTTCACAGGTGCACTGGAGTTCACCCAGCCCTTAAGACTGTAAAGCGCTCAGGCCCACAGGAGCAAGGCTAAAGCACAGACACAGAGGTGCCTCTGCCTCTTTTGGTGCCCATCACCAGCTCCATCACTGCTTACGGGAGCCTTGAATGGGGGATGGACAGCACGTCCCCATCAGCACCCACTCAGACAAGCCCCATCGACCTTGCTATGCGCCTCCTGTTTCAGTCTGGGGCTTGTGGTTTGCTTCAGGAGGCTGCTCGCTCTGAGCGGGTGGATTATTGAGAGGGGGGAGCTCTGGGGTCACTTCAATACGGTTGGGACCGCAGGTGCTCGCTGGTGGCAGCTGTGTAAACCGGCCCTGCACGCACGCTCTCATACTCGCCCGGGATGTTTGCAGTGCACAGAGAGAAGTGTAGGAAGGGGAAGATTGTCAGACTGCGATAACTGCATCAGGTTTCCCTTCCTAAGCCTGTTCTGGAAGGGATCATACAGAAAGGCAGCTGTTTCTCCTGAATTCCCTTTTGCTTTTCAACTGGAAGCGTTCTGCATAATCTCCTCTCTATAGCTGCTTCCTTCAATCACTGCTGTCCATCCCATGTGGGAAAAGAAACCCAAAATGAAGGTCAGGTGCAAACACATGATCCTGTTTGGGGAAAGGCAATAGGGACCAAATTTTATCCTTGCATCCATCCTCTTTTCACTTCCAGATTTCCAGGTTCATTCCCATGGTAGGTTTCAAACCAAGGACCCACCACCCAAGGTATCACACCTTGCGCTGTGCCTGAGTACAGCTCAGGTTCTCCACTGCACATGGGAATCACTGGGGAGAGGACTTATATTGGTCACAGAGTGAACTGCTGCTTCTGTTGCCCTGCTGCAGCAACGGGTTGCCCATAATTGAGCTGGCAAGTCAAAATTGCCTGTGTAATTGGAAATGCAAGTGCTTGGCAATGGGTGAGGTACCTGATGGGCTGGAGCAAAGTGCCTGCCCTGCTTTGCTAGCTCTGTGTAAAATCTGCCTTAGTAAAACCTTCTGCTTGTGCGAGCCAGAATCAGACTCTTGATTCCTGGCCCTGGCACCTTGCAGCTTCTCTTAGTTACACAAGTTTTCCTTCTATAAACATGCCTCAGGCAACTGTGAAAGCTAGAAATAATCCTGAGCTGCAACGTTTGCATCTGCCGCTCGTCTCCTGGTGCGTTTTAAGGTTTCACTGCAGGCAGGACCCTGGTTCATCCCATGGCTTAGCAGGCAACCTTGAGCCCCAGCGCCGGCTCGTATGGCTGCCCCATCACAGCTGGGGTGTTCATTTAAGCCCATCTCTGCCAGTGTGTCGGAGGCTGTTGAGACTTTCAGAGCGAGAGAACCACAAAAGTTGGTTGCTAATCACTTTTTTTTTAACACTCGTACCGGTAAATTGACATCTGTGAGTCATAATCTCCCTCCTGCTCTGCCGTTTGTGGTCTGAAGTTTGCGCTCCCTAAGTACAATAAAACATATTTCATGTGAAAAACGATTTTCTTCTGCTAACTTCATGGCACACTGGCGTGATGCACATCTTGCATCTTCAAGATGCTTTTTATCCAGCCAGCTCCCAAGCCATTTTGGCCTCCCACCTGTACAGGGCACACACGTGAGCAAACCACCTTCGATACAAGCACACTTTGCCCTGGCCATGCTCACGCGTTCAGATTCAGATGTGCTAGCGAGTGGCAGAGCATCCGAGTGGGCAACCGCAATGGTGGTACAAGAGGGAAGGGGTGATGTGAGAATGGAAGGGGCCATATACATGTGGAAGGTTCATATCCAGACAAGCAGGATGAAAGCAACTGGTTTTGAGAGCCCTGGTTCAGGGCTGCCTGCAGCCAGCGGCGTTTTCCCGTGCTAAAACCCCAACTCTACGTTCCCTTCGTGTTTCGGGGTACGGATGCAAGCGGAGCAGCGGCAGCGCTCGACTTCACGCTGGCTGCGCTGACCCCCATCATCCCGTGCCCCCTCCATCACTTCTCTCCCCCCCCGGGGCAGCTCCAGCTCCGCTCTCCGCGGCGCCGGGTGCGGGAGCCGCCCCCCGGGGCGGGCACAAGCGGGTCCCTCCCCGCCGCTGTCACCGTTCGGGGCCGGCCCAACGCCCTCCCCTCGGCGGCTCGGGCCGGGCCGGGCCGGGGCGGTGGCGGCGGGGCGAGGCGGAGCGGAGCGGAGCGGCAACGAGGGAGCGCGGAAGGGGCGGCGGGGGAGCGGAGCGAAGCGGGAGAGAGGAGCGAGGGAGCGCGGAAGGAAAGAGGAGGAGGAGGAAGAAGAAGACGAAGAAGAGGAGGAGGAGGAGGAGGAGGAGGAAGAGAAGGAGGGAGACAGGCGCCCGGGCGCCCCGCTCCGCGCTCGGCGGGGCTCAGCAGCCGCCGCCGCAGCCATGAAGGCGGCGGTGGACCTGACCATCATCAAGACGGAGAAGGTGGACAGCGAGCTCTTCCCGTCCCCCGGTGAGCGCCCTCCCGTCTCTGTGTTCCCCGCCGAGGGGAACGCCTCGCACCCTTTCTCCCCCTTGTTTCGTAGCCAGGGCGGCGGTTTGTGTGTGTGTGAGGGGGGTGTGTGACCGGGGACGGTCGGGGTTTGAGTTTACGGGGGGGGGGATGTTTTTGGCAAGGGGAAATGAAACCCACCCCCCAAGCCACGGAGGAGCGGCGCCGGCCGGGCTCTGCCCCGCAGCACCGCTGGGGGAACGCGAAAGCGAACTTAACTTCCGAGCAGTTTGAAGACTTTCCACCCCCCTCAAGCCACCGTTTTGCTTAAACACCAACCCGCCGCCCCTCCAGCCGCCTTTCCTCATGCTTCTGGCATCCTTGCGGGGATGTAGGCGAGCACCTCGGGCTGGGAGCAGCGGAGATGCGCTCCCTGGGTTGTTTTATAACCCCGGGACACCCCGTCTTTTCCCGAGTGGGATGCTGGCAACCCAGCGCAAGCTGCTTATCTGGGGTGGACATTCCCCCCCCATCCCTTGCTGGAAATGTCTTGCGTGGTGTTTAGAAAACAGAACTCCAGCGGTACCTCGTCTAGGTTCAAACCAGGAAAACCCGCTGCTTTGATTTGCTTTTTCCTCTGGAGCTGGAGAGATGGGTGGAAGAAGGGTGCAGGAGCTATCAGGGGCGATACCAACATATTACTCAAAGTGTGTGGGTTTCTTTTCTGTTGTAGCGATGAGTTTAGCTGGCTGTGGTTAATGCTCGTAGTTGAGTCTTTACCATAATAAGGGCTGTTATTCACATACATTGTTGTTTGATTGCTGACCCCAGGCGCTCGGCTGATGTCTGCCTTGCTCAGTCGAGGTAGAGGATGGAGCTTGGAGGGTCTGCAGGGCAAACCCCTCCTTTTTCAAGGGTGCAAGGGAGGGGGAAGTGAGCCCTGTTGTAATTCCCGCTGCGGTGGAGGCTTGCTGGGTTTGTGCAGCGCCGGCGCGGCGAAGAAAATCGAATTGGAGCCGCGCCTTCCTTTGCCTTTTAGCAAGTTTCGAGGAAACCCAGGAAGGGGCTCAGCTCCTGCCAGGCGATGGGATTTCAGGCTGCATGTGCGAACTGATATGACAGCTCCAGCCGAGTGCTGGAGCGCACAGGGGTTGCTGCTTCGGCTTGGAGTAGATGCTTGTGCAGCATCAGCTTGTCTGCAGAGCACCGGGAATGAAGCAGACGTCTGGGGGACCTGCTACATAGCGTCCAGTGCGGGGACATGGCTTTGCATAATCCATCTTCCCCCTCTCCCTGCTGTAGAGGGGACTCGGTTGCTTGTTGTAGCTCTTTTGAGGCTGTGTGTCCCGAACGGCAATGCTGACCCTGGCTTTAAGGTGTGGGCTTGGAAGGACCCGGTTTCAAAGTGTAGCAGGGGCAGCAAGGATGATTTTCCAAAGCAGGTTCAATGACAGGCTTGGGGAGTTGAGCTGTTTGTGCCTATTTCCTGCAGCTTTGGTTAAAAGAACATGCACTGGAGTCTTACTCAGGTGGTGACAGCAGCCTGCTTGCTGCAAGGGGAGGAAGATGGGATAGGGAGAAACACCTGGGGGTTGTTTTTCAGTTCAAACCAATCTGTCTGTTTGAATTTAGACGCTCCTGGCATGGGTGAGAGTATGTTAGAGGCGTCACTGGTATTAGGTGATCGAGGTCAATGTAACTGCCTTGTGCCAGAAGTGAGGACATGGTGTTTCACCCTGTCTTAAGATCATTTTCTTCCCTCTGCAAAAGCTCTTTTGCAGCTTGTGACAGCACTTTAGAGTTGACCCAAAGTTTAAACTTCAGCAGGAAGAGCGCTGAAAAATAAAACCCCAAAAGGTAAAAAAGAGCTGACTCCCTGTCGGCTTCAGCTGCAGTGGCTTCTGTTTTGGTGGCTACACTAACGCTGTGAGCCAAAAAGGTCAGTGCTGTCAATTAGCTGGCTTAACCTCATTTCCCCTCTCAACTTTTTAGAGGATGCTGTAGCTTTCTTGCTTGGTTGGATTGAGAAGAGTGTGGATGCTGCTACATGTTACTGGCACCCAGCAATGTGTGGGTGACATAGTTTTTCTCAGCTTCTGTGTGGTTTGGGCTTCACAGAATCAGCCCGGTTGGAAAAGACCTTTTAAGATCAAGTCCAACTGTTGCCCCAGCGCTGCCGAGGCTGCCACTAACCCATGTCACTGAGGGCCTCATCTGTATGGTTTGTGACCACTTGTAGGGATGGTGGCTCCAACGCTACCCTGAGCAGCCTGTTCCAAGTCCTCATAAGACTGAGGACTTAACTGCTCCCCGATCACTTGTTCAGCCCTTGGTCTTGGTGTCTGAATATGCCACCAGATGTGCCCGTTGCCCTTTTCAAAATAGGCATTGGCCTCCCTGGGACAGAGTCCAGCCCCCTGTTCCTTTCCGCACCAGCAAACATCAAACCAGAGTTCCTTTGCGGGATCCATAGGGTTAACCTTACACAGGGAGAGTTCTTACAGCCATAGGTTTTTAATTGTGCAAGTTGTTTAATGTGCCAGGTGCTTGATGCTGTGTAAAACTGCAGAGGTGCATTGGTACTATGTCCTCTCTTACGCCCCTGGCATGAAACCCAGCTCCAGTCCACTTCTGCGTGTATGAGTTCAATGGGATTCATAATGTGTCCAAAGGATTTAAAAATAACCCGAAAGGGATGTGAAGTTGTACAAAGCTTCCAACGCCAAATTCCTCCCTGCTTTGCCAGCAAGAATGTGTGAGTGAGATGAGTAGGTCAGGAGCCAAAAAGCCATGGTCATGGGCCGCTCCGTTAATGTGCGAGTTGTATATGCACGGGTTTTCATTATAGGATCTGATACAGGAGATGGCAACATCACATTTGGTTGCAGATACAGGACTGGTCTATTGGAAGGTGTCCCTGCCCATGGCAGGGGGGTTGGAACTGCATATGCTTTAATGTCCCTTCCATCCCAAAGCAGTCTGGGATTCTATGACTGATCTGCCAGTGGGATGGCGTGATTTAGTTTACTGGCTTTTTTCAGGTAGCAAAGCTCCAAACTATGTGAAAATCAGCCCTAGTGGGAACTTCACCTTGCAACTAGTAAACACTGTCATCTGCAAATTAACTTGTTTCCTCCAGCTCTGCAAAGCTCCCAAAGTTTGCTTTCTGTGGCCAGAGTTAAGAGCAGCTCCACACCCCTTGCTGGAAGTTGGCAGCCCATAACTGAGACTCCCAAGTACTCAGAGATAACTAATGAAGCTGCTGACTTGCTGCCCTTGAGGCATCCCTCGGGGTACCAGTGGAGGGCTGTGATGCAGGTGGTGATACTGGGCATCCTGAGTGAGGCAAAGATGCTCCTGCATCCACTTCCCTTCTCACTTCCTTCTCTGGGGAGTGGTGTTACGTTGCATAGTGGTGGATTTGTTCTGGCCTGGCATGGAAGGAAGAATCAGTCTGGGCAGAGGCAGTGTGGAATCCTGACTGTGGGGAGATGGGACAGCCCCATGGGCTTAAGGACAGCTGGGAGCTGGAGGCGTTGTTCCCATTGGCCTGTGTGGGGGTGGCATCCCAGGGGTGTATTTTCATCTGGCAAGAGCTTTTCCCTCTGTTTGGGGTCTGGGACAGCATCAGGTCAGGGCTGAAGGAACATCTCTCCTGCTGTGGTTGCTGCAGGAAGTGGACAGCCTGTATGTAGTGTGCCTGAATCTTCTTTTCCAGAAGGGAAGGTTTGATCCTGTATTATCCTTGCAGAGGACTCCAGGCTGGTCCCTGTGGCTGTATCAGCCGCTGTGTGACTCAGTTTCCCTACTGCTGTTATGAGAGCCATTTTGGCGGTGGCTTGCAGTGGTTATGTCAGAGGGTTTGCATGGAAGCCCAGGAAAAGGGGAAGGGAAACAAGCTCTGAAAGGTGAAGTGACCTCAGGGATACAGAGAATTGCATCTGGCATCTTTCTGAAAGCTTTTGCATCAACGGCAAAGGTGAGAGCTCAGCTTTGGCTGTGGATTGCTCTGTGTGGGCATGAATCATCAGCCAACAAGGGCAAGACTAATAAATTGAGGGCTTTGGGCTCCTCTGGCATTTTCGGTGCTGATTGCCTGTGGAGGAGGTGAGAATTTGAACTGAAAAAGAGCAATTATATGTCTATGCACTTACAAAATGCCCATTACTGTGGTATCCAGCTAGGATGGGGGAATGAGAGTTTCCCTGAAGGGAGGGGACTGTCTGCTACCAGCTCCAGCCTTCTTTTTAGTGTCGCCTTCTGTCTACTTAAGGGACAAAAGGTGGAAAGAGGGCAACTCCATGGACTTTCCTGTCAGGGATGCAGGGCTAAGGCATATCCTTGGCTAAACCATTTTTAACATGGGTACAGGAGTGAGGTTTCCAGGAGAGAGGAGCAGAACCCCATTCCTTTCAGGTTTCCATCATAAATCCCCAAAGCATGTAACAAGTGTGTAATTACAGTGTAGTTACACGAAGTGGCTGCTAATTTGCCATGTAATTACAGTGTGCCATGCTTTGATAAGCCTTATAAAATGAAGGGGTAACACAGCCTCATGCTGGAATGCTGTGCTGGAGCTCTCCAAAGCGAGCTGACAAGCACGTCCTGTGCCATCCCTGCTCTACCAAATCCATAGCAGATTGCTGGCAGGCAGCAATGAGCCAGGAACATGTGTGCTCTTTCCAATGGGACTGTGGCATGCTGAGTGACTGGGGAGCGAGCTTTTGAATGTGTCTGCATTGTCCTGAATGGATCCCTCTTGTGTGGGTTTAGGGTGCCAAGGTTGGCCTGTGATTAGACCCTGGATTCTAGTTTGATGCTGTATGGAAGGTGGATTCTTCGCTAGTTGCTGTTTTGGTGATAGCAGATACATCTCTGGCACTCGGGGAAGAGGTGGGTGTGAGTAAAACCATGTCTGAATACAATTTAGGGATGTAAACTTGCAGATCTGTCATCCCAAATGGTTGTGTTCAGATGTGGTACTGATATCAGAAGAAAGGAACAAATCCCAGTGGATTTCCCCCAGAGAAGGAAGGAAGGTCTTTTTGGTTTTGCTCCCAAGGTGAGCAAATTCCATGACTTCGGAGAGCAAGTGTCATTGCTGTTCCTGGAATGGATCCAGAGGCTGGAGCTGGTGGCATCTTCCAGGCTTTCAGATTTTCATCAGTGCTTGGTGGGATGGTGCCAGGAGACTTAACTAAAGTGAAAGGAGGAGGGGATCATCTGCCTTACTGGATCATTAAAATGCCCCCGGAGCCAGACACTGACTCTTCATTGCACTGTGAGCTTGGGGGATCCCCATGGAAGCTGTGATCTTTGATGGGTGCAAGATCGTGCTTCCGTAGGTCAAGACCTGACTCCCCACTTTTGCTTTTTGGTTATGGGTCACTGTGCAGCTCATCCACATCAGTGTAGCTCCGCTGAAGGCAGCAATACATGCTCTGATCCAGCACAAATCCTCATCACTGCAGAAGCCGGTGGGACAAATGTATACCTGATACAAATGGTACAGCTGCCTCAGCCAGAAATCTGGCCTGCATTCCCTTTATGTTTTATAAACCCACGACATAGTTTTACATCTCGGCAGTTTTGTTCCTCTTCCGTGACTAAGCTGCTCGCTGCTGTGTTTCTTTTTCCTTCTTTTTTTTTCATTGTGTAGTTTATAATCTTCCAGCTAGATACAGAAAAAGATTTGTTTGCAGCGCTGGCCAAGAAGGCTCTGGTTTCAGTGGCACGGGGCCATGCTTACATCTCCAGTCAAAATACTGCTGGTTAAACAATAAATATTTATTGATTCTCCTGCAAGCTCCTACATTTTTCCCAGGTGCAGTGGAATCTGAGGGGAGGGAGGCACTTGAGTCCTGCTGATGGCAAAACTCTACGAGGTGGCTCCGAAGATAAGGGCTGAGATGCTCTTGCACTGTTGGGTTCAGCCCTGCTGCATGCACATCCAGCCGATGGATCTGCTCTATCCTGGTCCGTCCAGGTTTGGGGATTTGAGTGCGGCAGCCTTTGGTGGTAATTACCTGAAAGCATGCAAATCTGCAGGTGGCTTTACCTGAATATCAACTTGAAGGAGCACCCGGAGGGTCTCGCATCCGAAGGGGATGCGTAGTTTGATGTCAGCTCCTGAGATGTGGCCAAGAAAAGGCATAAAATCCGGGTGGTTTCAGGTTGTAGTTTGGTTAAAAGCCCCAGCCTCGTAGATTGTAGACAATAGACCTGAAAGCGAGGAGCATTAACAGCCTGCTAATGTTTGCATGCAAAGCCTGAGCTCCTCCATGGCAGCCTGTGTTCAGCTGAAGGCTCTTGGTGCTTGCATCCACTGGTGCTCCGAGTTGTCCTGTTCCCTGCTCCAGTGTGCTGGGTGGCTCCCAGTAATTTCTGGCTTGTTTCTATGCTGTCGTGCCTCAAATTGCTGTCAGTGCTCTGCGCCATGCAGGTGGACCCTTTGTTTGTAAAGCAAGAAGCCAGGATGCTGTGCTGGTGTAGCCCAGCCATCCCGCAGCTGGTTCCTGTGGCTGTAAATATAACCTATTACAAATGTGAGGAAGAGCTAGCAGCTTTCCTTTCCAGAGAGGAAAATCCTCTCCTTTCTGTGGTTTGGGAATGAGAGTTGGAGATCAGAGGTCACCGTGAGCATCCTATCTACCCCGAGCATCCTATCTGCCGGTATTCACTGCCCGCAGCCCCTGATGTGGATTGGGATAACAGGGCTCTGTCTGGCTCTAAGCTGTAATTCCCATTCCCATCATCTCTTGGTGGGTGTTGGACACAGCAGTAGTCGCCTGCTCCAGCAATTCCTGCTTTCCGGCTTTTTTGCCTCCTGTTAAACCTTTCCTACGAAGACAGGAGAGGCAGAGACCCATCTGGGGTGGCCGGTGCAGTGTTATTCCAGGCCAGCATTCCCAAGGTGGGTTTGCAGGGAGATCGCTCTGGTTTAGGATGTGGCTGTGTATAGGAAAGCTTCCCTGCTGAGCCCCAGGTTGCTGGGGTGGTTGTGGAGTTGCAGGCTGGCTCCTCACCCTGGATGAAGCGTTCAGGGCTCGTTAATGAACAAAACGCGTTTTCTTACGCGGAGGGGATGTTAAATTGGCTCCACATGGATTATGTACGTTGTCGCGCTTTCCCGGAGGGTGATGGCATGAGCAGGAATGTGGGTTTGATGAAAGAAGCCAGACACTGAGTCAAAAGTGGAGTGGGGGGGGGGGGGGGGGG
>JARCZZ010006150.1:0-12961 GCA_030323915.1 Brotogeris chrysoptera
CAGTCCCCTGATCATCCTCGTGGCCCTCCTCTGGACTTGTTCCAACAGTTCCATGTCCTTTTTATCTTGAGGACACCAGAACTGCACACAATCCTCCAAGCGAGGTCTCCCGAGAGCAGAGTAGAGGGTCAGGATCACCTCCCTCAACCTGCTGGTCACGCTCCTTTTGATGCAGCCCAGGATACGGTTGCATAGACTTTACTCATTATACTCATTTTGCTGCACCCTATATTAATATGGGGGCTGAAAAAAACTCTGAAGTAGCTAAGTTTCTTTCAGGAATTAACAGTTCAAGCTCTACTACTTGAAGGCTGTTACCTTTTCACCTGAGAAACAAAAGCAGACCACAGGTATTGGATTTTACTGAACAGTGTTGTCTTTTTCTTAAAAGAAACGTTCACTATAAGACAAAAGAAAAACAAGCTTTAAGCCTTTGTGAAACATATTCCTACTTTACATTCTTAAAGACAAGCATTATCGTTATATGATGCAATACAATAAAACATAGTTACCAGTTTTATAGCACGATCCTGCCTTCCACTTACAGTATATCCTCACTGGAGGAAAGGTCTGTATGAATTTCGTAACGCAGCAAATACCCCTCTCTCTTTTTGCCCTAATGAGACACAGTTCAATGTTTGTTCACTTGATCATTCCATGTGTCTTCACATGGTGAAGTTCTCACAAAACTCACCATCTTCACACAAGAACCTCAAACTCATGGGTATCAACACTTAAAAAGATACAGTAAGCAAAATTTAACATAAATTACTTTGTTTAAAATGCTTTTCTGTCAAGTGTCACATATTTATTAGTGGAAAAAAGCTGTAACAGTTTTACTGTCAAAAGCTAAATATCAACCAGGGTAAACCAATCAGCTTCTGAAGAAAAACCTAACAGTGATTCAGCAGAATTCACTTAAGAGTCATTGTTAACCAGACTCCTACACTACGACAACTTAATAAAGGCAACAGGCTCAAGTAGGATATGTAGTGGTGAACAGGACACTACTTGCAATTAAAAGCAAGCAAGCACAGTGGAAGTTCATCTGGATTACTATGCAGAGGCAGCAAATCCAAAGCCTTGGAATCCAATTGTGACTGGAACTGTAGTGAATTTGATGTCCAGCTGCTCCAATATATGTTGACATGTTTTACAGCTGAGTACAGCATGTATAAGCAAAACCCCAGAAAGACAGGCGGCTCCCCCCAAAACAAATTGAAACCCCACCTCCCAAACTCTTCATCTCATCTATTCCTAACAGACTATTTCTGCAGCTGAAACACAGGTCCTTCACATTCAACCGCCCAGCCCTACATTCCCATCTCTCTCACGTGACTGCAGGAAATCCAAGCGAGTAACATTCAGACAGGCCTGTTTATTTCAGCAAAATAATAAGGCTCTCAAGGCACCCTTGATGTCCAAACTTCTGCCTGCGTTAGAAATACAACAAGGTGCAATCTGAAAGCTGCTGCTGTGTTCAAATACTTCATTTTGAAGAAAGCTGAGAGGAGTCACCTGCTCTTCACTAGCAAAACTCAACACCAATTCCTTTGGGAAAGCACCATATGCTACCTCTGCAAGGAAAAATAAGTGATATATCCTGAGAAGGAACCATCAAGAAAAAAAATGTCATCATCTTCCTGCGCTTTACCAAAGCTGGAAAAAATCTGCAATACTGGTCTAGAGGCTTCCAGAAAGTACTATCTAAATCAACTTTCTGCTCCTGAACTTAAGATTCATTTAAGGAAGCTACTGAAGTTCTCCAACGAGATCTTCTACCAAGTATTTCTGCTCAAAGTAAATTTAAAACAGAATTAGTCTCATACTGAGAAGATGCGTGCTAGTATCTGATCACATCCCTTACATATATATCTTACAAAGAATACTTTAAGCAATGCATTTCAAATGATCCCTTATGAAGATGGCCTCAGGAAACTTGACTTTCTGAACAGTTTTACAACTGTATGCACTGACACGAAAGAGGTGAAAATTGAATAGAAATGGGGCCAAACGCTAAACCTTACCAACTTGGCAGTAGTAACACCCCTTGCACAACAGCATGTATAGCTTCTGTAGGATGGGACTTAATGAGTGCTCAAATGAACTTCCCTTTTCTCCCCAACTCAGCCCCCATAAAACAGCTGAACAGAATGCTGGAAATAGACATTTATTTTGGGGAAGTCATGCAAAATTGAATTTTACTTGTTATGATCCCAATGCACAATAAAGCCACAAGCACAGTAAAACCCCTGGCATCCCAAAGGGTACTTATCCTGTCTAAAGCAATTGCTGTATTGGCAAAAGCTCTGAACTAACCAACTGTTATAGGCAAAGCTGGAGTCTTGACAGAATTCAAAAGCAAAATCACACTGATGACTCCATTGAAGTTAACAGGGGCTTTCAGGTTTTATCAGTGTTAGATGCTCAATGCGAAGCACAGCAATGCAAACCCAAAATAACTACTTGAATACACATTTCTCCAAGAAGGAACAATGACAGCCCCTGGCAGAAGTTCATCCAAGTCTTGTAGTACTATGACAGAAAGATAGAAATCCATGCTCCTTCCCAGCAAAAGTTGAGCAAACCCCCAACACATCCCTGCACCTACCTGCTTGCCCTGAGAATGGAAGATGTGGGTAGTCAAATGTTTAAAAAAATGAGGCCACAGAGGAACAAATATGCACACTAGGTCAAGGATTGTTTCTTTGAACTTCATATATAACACAAATACCACCTTTCAATGCATTCTAGACTAAAATTCCACCAACTGCAAGAAGACAGAACTAAAATCTATTCATGTTCAAAGTACAATGATTTTCTCTTTGCTCTTTCATCAGAAGAAACAAGGCATGTATTTTACAACATAGAATCATAGAATAGTTAGGGTTGGAAAGGACCTTAAGATCATCTAGTTCCAACTCCCCTGCCATGGACAGGGACACCTCACACTAAACCATGCCACCCAAGGCTCTGTCCGACCTGGCCTTTAACACCTCCAGGGACGGAGCATTCACAACTTCCCTGACTAGGGCACGTATCTCATATCTAAAAGCATGCAGCTATCTAAATCGTTATAAAGGTAAAGCATTTTAAGTATGATACTTCTTACAATAGACTACTGTACCAGCATTACTGTATAGAACAAAATCTAAACTTAAGTTTTATCATAGGACCCAGCTGATAACCAGCTTATGTCAAAGCAATTCTGTACAGTAGTGCAAGGCTATTCCTAGCACATCTCAATTAGGTCTAGCTTAAAAAATCCCAAATAACTGCAATATGGAACAATACCGAAAGATGTATCTGCTGTCTGATCAAGTCCCTCCAAAGTTTAGCACTCTAAAAAGGTCAGAATGCTGGATTTGGAATTGTCAATACCTACAGTCAAAAGATGCATTACCTAATAAACTAATAAAAAAGGAAAGGTAAAAATTGAATGCCTGCTTTAAGTTGCACAAAGAAAAATACAAACCCCACAAGAAACAGCACATTAGTCAGAGAAATATCTGTCAATCTCAAATATTAAACATTTCATATTCAGCTTCATTAACATAAGATTTCCATGCTATGAGTAGAAGGAATTCTGGCTGGGCAATGTCCCCATAAGCCAACCTTACTCCATCATATCAGCCAGTCTGCTCATAACTTGCTGGGTAAGCTTAGCTCATACATTTTGTGTCTATAGCTCAGCTGCTTTCCCCACGTAACAGCAGACAGCATTTGTGAGCGCATGCGATTTTACGTAGTATGTTTATATAAACCTTTTTTTCAAACAGCTGATCAAAGCAAGTATCTTTTTGGTTTGCAGATTTGAGTTCAATGAGTAGCACAGGATATCTCTTCAGCAGAAAGGAAGGGCTGCAGCAACCCTGGAGGACTCTCCAGTTGCCTCTTTCTCCCCCTCTCTCCTATGACTCCATAGCTAGACTGCTCCTAACAACACCCATTACAGCCCTTCTTTTTTATTTCTCTCTTATCAGCAGGAGTAGCTTCAAAGAATCAGAGAAGCCTTAATGATGGAAAAGAAGAAACAGGATCAGCAGCTACCCTTGGAAAGCTTCCCTACCCCGATTTCTGCCTGCATATAGCAGACAACCTTGTGTTGTTGCTCAAGAATGTGCACCCTTTGATTTGCTCTAAATCAATTTCTGTCATTCAATTGTTTGCTTTTTTTAATATTTACATGACAAAGGTTGGATTGCGTTGACATATGTTAAACTTGTATGTCAATGCAGGAAAACCCACAGCAGGTAAGGGGTAACTTACATCAAAACTGCACTACAGATAGCAGCTGGGGGGGAATGAGAAGACAAAGGAAGGAAAGCTGATTTTTTTAAAGTGAGAAGAAGGAAACAGTGGGGAGTGAGAGATACATACCCTGAAGAAACATGAAATAATATTTTCCCAATGCCCTTCTACTGCTGGACAGAGAGGCAAAGATTTATCTCATGCCCACAGATATCAAGTTCGACACTGTTTCTTCTCTTTTCTACCACAGAGACTAGAAGTAACTGGATAGCGTATGGGAATTGTCTAGGAGAGCATGTCATACAGTTTTATTACAAAGGAGAAGAAAAAAGCAGAAGAGATTGGCTTTTTCCATTCCCTTCTTAAATTAAACCAACTATCACACATCTGAGTCATCCCCGAACCCGTCAGTTTTCTGTTCAAAGCACTCCAAGGGTCTGCAAAAAGACAATGACAAGTGCTAGCTCATAAGGCTGACTACACTCAACAGTTTGCGGTTTCATGCTACACATCCGTGTAAGAAAAATGTTGAAAATTTCCACACCCATAGCAAAGGAAAAAGCCTGTACAAAGGTACAGTTTCTCAAGTATACAGTCTGATTTAGAGCTCCTGAAGCCTCTTTCAAGTCAGGAAGTTATCTAGGAGAAATCAAAACAAGTTTGTAAATTCTGCTTTGACAGGAAAGTGAGTGCACTAAAAACAACCCCAGGAACTTGAAAATTCATCAGAGCACCACTTGAGCTCTGGTTCATGGTAATTTTAGAGTGGGATCCATAAATACCCATTGTGTGTATTTTGCACAACACTGGTAGGATCAACTTTAAGCTGGGGCTATTTGTCAAAGCTTTCTCCTGTGTGTGAAAATACCCAGAAGAGTGAAGTGCCCATCTAAGTATCTGAGGACCCTATCCTGAAAGCTGAGCAACTTCTTTACTGGAATTTGAATCAAGACCTCTCAATACCAAGAGAGAAGAACAGTATAACTGGACAACGTTCAGTATAACGCACAGCACAATAAAATCCAAATTGTGGTCAGACCCTAACAGTATTTAATTTTTTCTGCAATAGAAATGAATGCTTTCGCTATCATTGTACAAAAATACTGTGGCTAAAGGAACATTGTACTTGAACTGTTTACTTGGAAAAAAAAGCGGAAGCAACTGAAAGCCTTCCACCCTCCACCCATGTCCAATAGTAGCAGCTAGAAACAAACAAAAAAACCCCTCAACAAAACCAAAACCACTCCCCTCTAGCGCGCGTTATGTTAAAATTCAGCAGAACTTAATCTTATTAAAATTGTATTGAACCCTCCACCCTGTAATCAGGGGGGAAACCCTACAATATGCAAGATCTTATTTAAGCAGGCTCTCCATCCTGATCTACTCCCTCTATGTGACCTGAGGTGCCTTGGTCCTTGCAAAGGAAGGGATTGCATCATGTTTGTCTTTCTGAAAGCCATTTCACAAGTCGCCTCCATGCAGAAGAATGCAAATGGCCTGGACCCTATGACCACATACCCTAAATGGCAGAAATCCTCTCCTGTGACACCTCACTGACCACTTTACTGAACTGAAGAAAAGGAGGAACAAGAGAACATATACCACAATTCCCTCCTTTGCCTCCCTTTTTCAGAGACATACTGCCTGAAAGGACACAGCAACATGTTCACAACACAAAAGCATTCTTCAGAGATCGCTTCTAGAGCTGATCTCTCTAAAACAAATATGAAGCTTCACTAGCATTGAAAAGCATGGAAAGTTTGAGGTGCTCTCATTCACAAGCATTTGCAGGATTAAGTTTAAAAAACACTGGACAGATTTTTAACAGACTCCTTCCAAGCATGCTATCTTTTTGATTCCTCTGCCCACTCACCCTCCTAATGGGGGAGAACTGAGGCTCCTCAACATTTCTATTTTGTTTTGACACTGTCTATTTATGCTTCAAATATCTTCATCTCCACCCCAGCCAGAAAGGGAAGGGAGAGGCCAAGGATATATTATACTTGCAAGACGTTTTTTTAACCCTCCATGAATTATCAGCACTTTCATTTATAGTATCACAAAAACAGAAGTTTGTTCTGTGAAATTTATTGTTAGGAGAAGATTATTGTTAGAAGAACAATCGTTAATCTTAATTACAGCCAACCTATTCACTTTGCCCAAAGGAAGCATGTTGGGTGCAAAACACCAAACATTGCCAACCTCCAAACATGTTCTACTGTGCTTCAAATCAGCAGTATTCATATTGACAATTTATTCTTTCTTTAATGGAAGTTTCATCTACAGTATTGCTACATTAACTGATTTAATAGATACTCTAATTTCTACGCATTTTAAGTAGTAGATGATTTATAGCTAGCTAGACAGATCACATTCGGTTATGTAAAGGACAATGAGACTTAAGCTGAAACACTATAAAATTATTCAATGGAAAGTCTTTTACCAAAACCCGTAAAATACGAAGTAAGCAAACAGCTTTAATTTTCTCCTCTATTTGATTCATATTCTGGATATGCACAAACCTAAAACTGGAACACGTGTGCTTGAAAACAACTTCCCTTAAGTCTTCAGCAAAACCAAGCAGGAATAGAAGAAAAACCATAAGCTCATACATTGGCTAGCATACTAAGTGTGAAGGCATACAAGAAGAGATGGCACTCTAAGAAAGGATACGGCAAAAGTAAGAATGGAACATAGGTATTCCATCAGCAGCAAATTCCATTAAGCCTGTTGCTTAACGGCTAATGAAACTCTGCAGAATACAGGCAACTCGCGTAAGTCCCTAGAGTGGGTCCATTACAAACCTACATAAACCTAAACTGGTGTTGGTAAACACATCTCAGGGCATTAGGCAACAGGCCAAGCTTGCTGAATCACCCCTGCCAATGCTGGTTTGCAAGAAAATGGGGGACAGCTGCCCAGTCAGCTGTTGCTGCCCAAACAACTGAATCTGTGCTAAGGGAGCTGGGAACTGCCACTGTCATCATCGGATGGGATTGTGTGCCTATGTGCTTGCTTGCGCATGCATATGGGAAGAAGGATGAGGCCCTGAAAACAGGCTTCCTCTGGCTGGAACACTGAGCAGGGACACCGTGCTGCTACCGCCAGCAGAAGCACCACTCCAACAGCCTGGGGAACCAGCTGCTCAGCAACACAGAAAACAGAAACCGTGGTCATCCACAACTGCTTTCAGCTGCAAGGGACACTGGCATTCCTGTTTTGTTATCAGATCTAGATGATGAGAGGAAGGCTTACAGTCACACACCAGGGGAAGGTCTGCAAAGGTTTAACAGGAAGGAAGGATGAGAGGGAGAATTACCCCTCCAAGTAAAACAGTGAAACACTTTCCCCAGTTTCCCCAGTTTGTCTTGCTCAAAACCCTACTCATGAATCTGAGGTTTTGCAGTGGCTTCCCTGCTAGTTTTTGAAGCAAAGTAAGCCAGTGACCTGGAATGTAATTAAGGGAAAAGAACTGTGCAGTTTACCTCATCCAATTTGCATTATACATACTAACTCATAGTATAAAAAGCTGTTTAAAAATACTTTTTCTTGCTGCTCCACTGAACTATTTGTCATTAGAATTGGTAATGCAATGTGAGAACTCCTGAGGTGAGTTTAAAAACATTTCGGTTTGCCTTCACTTTAATTATTTGTCTTTTTTTCCTACAAAAGCATACAGTTGTCTTGGCCATTCATAAACAGAGAGGCTTTGAGCAAGCATAGTAGCTGTACTCAAACATTTATACAGCCTAGCATTTCAACAAAAAACACTCCCCCAAGTTTCTTGGCCTCTGTTCTCAGGGAGGCTTTTTCCTATAATTACTGTTAGCTAATACTTTCTTCATGCCCTCCTTGAAATCCTTTCACTATTCCTTTGCCTCACGTTTTGTTACTTCCAGGGCAGAACTGTTCGCACAAGCTGACTCCAGCAGTTCATGTGTTCCCCAAGGATGAAATGAACAGACCGAAGTCCTGTTAGGAAGGCTTATCACATAAACCAAGATCACTTACTTAACATGCCACAGATTATTTTCCTGAGGCTACCTTTAATTCATGGCAAAAATGATGCAAAGCACATTATTAGACCAAGGCTCAACCAGGAACCAAGAGCACCATACTATCAGTCAGAGAGGCTCGACAGATTTCTACAGATGAAATAACCAATTGAAAGCTTGTCCTAACAAGCTTTGGAAGAAAGGCGCTCAAATTTTTAAGACACGCCTGAGGAAAGCTGGCTAGCGTATTCTGCTGCTCAGAAACAAGCACAGCAAGCCAACCAGGGCTTGCTAAGGAAGCTAAACTGACACTCTGTTACAAAAAATAGGCTTTGTTTGAATTTGGATTTGGAGATTCCAGCTCCGAGGAGGTGATGAGTTAGCAGCTGTCCCCGAGATCTTGTCTTACTGCATCATGGAGTCTGAGGACTTCACATGGCTTCAAATCCTTTGACTATCTTTGGAAAATAAACTCACCAGTCCACCAGAATCCAACCATCAGAGGAAACAAAAATAACTCTCTGTTGGATTAATTTCTTTGCTTCTTAACTCAGAAACTTTTTCTTTGCGATCTAAGCTGAAAGAGGTACTGGTCTTACCAGCTCAGTTTGAAACAGCCCCATCTACATAACTCAGTAATTTTAAAAGAAGAACACATACCACCCCTGCAAAAATTGCATAGGGATTTCTTTTTAGTTTTTTTTAAGCTAGAAGTAGCTACTTCTTGAAGAACATGAAGGTGCTCTTTTCCAAGACTCTTTAAGCTAATGGAAGAAGACATTTTGAATCCACTCATCGTATTATGTTTTCACCACGCAAGATTCAATGCATGGAAAGAAAATTCTCATGTTCCCTCAGTAAAGTTTGCTTGTGGAGATCATGGAAATGATCTGAGAGCACTGTGCAAGGCCTCAGGATACCGGACTGAAACACAAACCCAGTTTTTCTTGCTGCCTAAATTTTAGGTTTTGTTCACCATTTCAGGGGAAAAAAATAAGAAAGAAAAATGAATAAAAAAAGCACACAGACAAAATTACTTTTAAAGCATTCTACGTGAGCTGCAAGCAGAGCAGCTCTGTTCATCCAACTCTCATTAGGGGAAAAAGATCTGTTTGGGAGCAAAGTAAATACAATTCAATACATCAAGGCAGATTTGCTTCAAAATCTATTTGCAAACTTCATTGTCCTAACTAGGTACTGTCACAATGATAACCTCAGTACAGTAGCTCAGGACTGCTCTTACATTTCCTGGAAATAGCTGCAACAGACACATTCCCTGTGACTAAATATAATCATCTTCCCAGAGATGCATCAGACAGGCTCATAACTTCTGTTAAAAGGAAGCCTGCTGAAAGGTAAGAATGTGACAGCAGCAGTTTTAGAGAGAGATCTGGCCAAGAGATCGCAATGAGGAAAAAAGTGCTCTCTGAAAATATGTCCTTTTGAAGCGCAGGACTCCTTCATCAAGTCACCTTCAGCTTTATCTACGCAACATTAAGCAAATAATATGAGTCCTGTTGAATAAGGCCATTATTTGGTGTACTCTTCTAACTTCCTCCTTAAGGGCAGTAACGCTCCAAGGCATTACTAAATGTATTATTTAATGAAAACAAAAGAGGAACAAAACACATTTAAGACATTTCTAGGAGGTACATTACTGAAAGAGATGTTATCGAGTACAAGACTTAACCCAATATGGCATAGACAGGGCTACACCTGCAGCAAGAAGCTATCAAAAACAAAAGCTGCTCCAGGCTGGAAAAACAGGGAATGCTGCAAGCATTGCTGCTGCTCCACACTTCCCAACTAACCAGAATTTCTGCCTCTGGTACGCTGTACTGTCATCACGTTTAAAGAAAACCCACCCAACTTCAATAGAAGCAACATAAAGCAACAAAACTACTCTTATCAACAAAAGGCAGTTTTAATCCATTGAAATTATACAGATATAACCAAGTCTTATTCTTTATGTAATAAATAAACTACTTGATTCACTGTCTCCTCTCCTTAAGTTAGCCAGAACTGCAGGAAAGCACATCAGAAGTAACATTTTAAAGCAGACAAGTCAACAGGATTACACCAATCTGTGGAGGAAAAGTGCATCCAGTCTAAGTATCATTAGAGATTCCGGCTTCTATATTATGTGCTGTGCTAGAAGAATAATACCAGATGTACACACTCAGAAAGGTAAAAGGAGCCTGTTAATCTACCAAATACAAAAATAGTCAGCCACCGGACCCCTCAACCTGAAACTAACACAGATTTGTTTAGATTCTGTGAAAACCCACTGGAACTTTGAGGTTTTTTTATTATTTCCTTAGTTTATGGCTGAATCATGACATACTTCAGCTTTCTTCAAGCAAAAGGTACACACTTTATATAGACAGCCATTTGCAATTTTGTCTGTCCCTCAACACAAGTCCTGCATCACTCTGCACCCCCACTCCCATTCTCCCCTCTCATCTGTATCCACAGATGATGATCCAAGTAATATTTTCCAGCCTGTAATTATAATGAAGTTTGGTTGATTTTTTTTTCCTCCATTTTATTAATACATTGCTCCAAGACTTGTCATCCCACTGTTCTGAAACAAAAATAGTACACTTCTGAAGAGAACCTAGCCACTTGTTATTATAAAAAGATTATCATGCCAGTACAAAGGTTGTTGTTGTTTCTAACCGAGTTACTCAAGCATCCTGCAATAAGCCATTCAGAAGTTCATTGTTACTTGTCCAAACAGATTAGTCATATTACTGCTGAAGCAATGACATTATGTAAAAGGCTACTTCTCTCTGATCTGCTTCATTAGCTCCAAATCATATTTACAAAATGCAACATGCTACTTCAGCATGTCTGCAGCAATCAGCAGTTAAAACAATTTCTTTTACCATCACCCATGATATATGAACACAAGCGTGGCCAAAGTATAGCCCACGGGTGCTACACTCACACAACTGCCTGCTCACTTAGAGCACAAAAAGGTAGAGCCCATGGAGACCCGGAGCTGCAATTCTCATCACTTCATCTCAGTTTTAGTGGGTTCGTGCACAGGGGCAGCCCACGGACAAAGGCAGCAACAATGTGCTGCTCCATTTTCTACAAATTGTGTGTCATTTATATCTGCTGATGAAACTGAGCCATTCTCCAGTGGATGGAATTTAGATACTTATTCAACCTGACAGAACCAAGCTATTTAACAATGGGAGGAGAGCACAAATGAAATAATGGGACCAGGATGTTATGAGGTGGAGAAGAGGTAGAATAAATACTGACATATCCCATTGTAAGTCTCAAGCTGACATTATTGAGTCAGCCTTTGGAAACTAGGACAAGTGATCTGGTTCATGATAAAAAAGCTTTCAAATATACACTGTCTGCCCTTTGTTTGGATTTGAGGAAAGCAAGCAGCTTCCCTGAGCTGCTGGGTACATTCTCAGAGCTCTTCTGTTGAGAGTCTCTTTCAATGTACCTATATAAGATGGTAAGTTTTCCACAGAAAACAAGCACAGATTAGCCTCTGGACTTTTTGCTGTGAGAAACCACAGAGGTTATGGATGTGCACTTAACAAGGTGCAGTATACAGGCCAGACAGAATTTAAGAACTGTTGGGGGGGGGGAAGTTTACAGGGTTATAATATCAATTCTGGGATCCTACACTTTGTTCCCATATCTAACTACATACATATATATATAGACAGATATGGATATATCTATCTCACAATAAACCTAAATGGCAAACCGGCTTTGTGGTTGTTTCACTTACTGATACCGTAAAAAGGAAAATATATTCCTGCAACTGGAGTGGTTCTGGGCCAGACTACACTAACAAATCTAACCAAGTCACTGCTCTTCTCGCCCATTTGTGAAGCAAGCAGTATTTTCAAGGTCACTGAAAAGTCTGATTCATAACACAAGCACAAGCCGCACACAAGTGGCGGAGCTCCGATGCCTGCCCCCGCTGCTCTGCAAGCCCCACACACCAGCTCACTCACACACTCTCCCTATAATGAGATTTCCAAAGACAACCAGGGACCCAAACCTGGCCTAAGCCTGCTTACCTGCTTATGGGCCTTTTAAAGCATGATTTATTATGTTAAGAGTTTCTTGCATACATATTTGTGCATATTTAAGTTCAAAGAAGGGGTTGGCAGAACCATGCAGAAGTTACCACGCCCATTTGTGTTTGTGCAGGAATACATGTTGCTCATCAGAAAAAACACTCTCAAGCCCACTGCATTAGTCGCACAGGAACGATCTCAACCAAATCCCTTTATCAAGACCACTATGCTTTTTTGGTAGATGCAGAAACAGACAAGAGGCTGCGCTGCCAGTAAAGATGCACTTTCTCCAAAGACTCCCTGTCAGCAGTGTAAGAGTCAGCCCCACTTTTGTCCCAGCACTCAAGAAAGTAATTCCTCCCAGTTCGGTTTTACTGCAGAAAGAAAACGCTCAAGAAAAAAGGCTAGTGAATATCTAATGATGAATCACATTTTGGAATAAAGCAATGCTCTTCAAGGGGCACCCATTCTTGAAGCACTAAGTGCTGCTCCTACCATACATAAAACAGAGCTATTGGTACCTAAATATGGGAATGCCGTGGTTTAAGCCCCTCACGAAGTTCACTCACTCACTCCCCCCCTTTCTTCCCCCAGTCCTGGGAGGATGGGGAGGAGAATCGAAAGAATGCAACTCCCACAGGTTGAGATAAGAACAGT
>JARCZZ010006150.1:13061-26983 GCA_030323915.1 Brotogeris chrysoptera
GTCCTTGGTCAGACCAAAACATTACCCAGCAGTAACTGAAAACACTGGTGTTATCAGCGCTGCTCCCAGGCCCAAAAATAAAAAACACAGCGCTGCACCAGCTGCCAAGAAGGAGAAAAATGACTGCTGCTGCTGAACCCATGACAGTGAATCACTGGACCTCAAAAACCCTGAAGCAAGGTTCTACCCACAATTCTGTGTCTGCATTTAGCACCCCTGGGATTCTTTCGTAAAGGAGCCAAATCCACAAAAGGCAAGCCATGCAGTTTCAGGAATTCCCTACATGAGATAATAAAACCAGAAGTGGGACTCCATACTTAGTGTTCGTTCTTTTCATTTAGGATTAAGAACTTGGGGACAGAAGAGATAGCATCAGATTTTGCTGGACAGTGATTCAGGACTATAGGGGTGAGTACTATTTCATTTGTCAATTTGCATAAATTTTCCATCCTTCCATTAAAGCATAATATTCCCCAGCTTAAATGCTGCCAGATATGGACCCAGTCAATTCAGTAACTTCAGCCAGGCTGCTATAGAGAGCAAGAAGAAAAACTAGAAACACCCAAAACAACCCACTCCAAACCCCAAAGCAAGCAAAGCCCCAAAATACTCCCCATTTCTTTCTTTTTTTTTTTATTTTTCTTTAATTAATACAAGGGACAGACATACACCAGACAGGCATCTTAAATACCAATTCTCTGACCAGTCTGGCTATTGCTGGATCACTCCTTTTGGCATGTTCTATTCTCACAGCCACATGAAACTATTTTCCGTATGCCATGGGACAGAGCCTAGCACCTGGAATATAAATGTATACCAGGTCACATGATAGCAAGAAAGGTGTGGGGAAAAAGTAATAGACCAAAACTTATGACAGTGCCGTAGACCCTTCCTCACCACGGTCTCCCTCAGTTTCTGTTTTTTCCATTTTCCTAGCACTAAGATGAATTTCCACAGCCACCTCAGTGTAAAGTACCATACGGCTGTCAAGCCTTTAAGATGCTCGAGGAAAATCTATTCTGAGGATCTTGCTTCCGATTTGGAAGTGTTCTGTCAAGTTTCTCTATATTGGTTTAGATTAGCTTTTTTTTTTTTGTCTTCTTACTCCATTTCCTGTACAGCATAAATTTTGCTGCCCAAGGTTATGCTGCCACTGTCCTGCAGAGAGCTCTTTCTTAGGAGTGAAGGAGCCAGCAGTCCTCCATGATGAAGAATGGGAGATGCACACCAGGATGAGGGAAATGGCACTCAGACAACAGGCAATGATACCCAAATGATTTCAGCTACCAGAAGAGCATACACATGAAGACCTAGTTGCAGACTCCAGTTTATGTGGCATGCTAATGTGTTAACTTCTTTCTTCAAGCATATGGAAGTAGTTATTGAACTCTTACAAGCAGGTGAGAAAACAAGAAGTCACCTGCTTCAAGAAAAAGTTCTTGAGACTGACTGCCTTCACCTCTTGCAAAGCCTACACAAAAAGACAGAATTATGCAAAGCTAGAAAGCTTAAAGTCAGTTTGTCCACATTTATTTCTCAACTAGGAAACACAAGTAAACAGCTCCTACATCTTACTTGCACACTTACTTTCCTGTTTGCTCTAGAAATGCCAGTGAAAGACAGAAGCATTAAATGAACAGCTCCACGTTCAGATGAAAGATGTCTTTACTTCAGACAACATGGATGAGATTCCACAGCACATCTCGTGGTTTTGAGGAACAGAAAGCAAATCTGTCACTTGGAGAAAGATAAGCCTGTCTTCTGAAGGGCCTTGATGCTGACAAACTTCTGCAGATAAGAATCCAACTCAGATAATGTTTCTTTTCCTGAAGTGAGCTGCCTCAAAGTTCAGCATGAAGTATGCTTGCAACATAACTTCAAAGTAGCTATATTAAAAAAAAAGCCAAACCCAACCACTACATTTCTTTAGCAAAAGCAGCTTATTTGTAATGCTTACAGTTTTGATGAATAGGGGACATGGCCCAGCTCATCTCCAAGTTTAGGGATTATATAAGAGCACAGTCTCAAAGTTTGGTGCACAGCGTATTAAGGACAAGACAAATAATGCCTTTTTTTATTTTTAAATAAACCTGAATTTATTCAGTAAAACACAAGAAAAAGGAATCACTTGCAAATTTGAAGCGTTCCAAATAAAAATCTTTGTCTATAACGTTCTTCTGTCACATTCATAAACCATCATTTTGTTCCCAAATTCCTGTATGTTCTTAAGCCAGAAAAAGAGTAATGAGTCACAGCCATAACTTAAGACTCCTAAAACCACACTGGCAACTTCAAAGTGGTGGATCAACTTCACCACCTTAAAAGGGGAAAAAAAAGCCAAAAGCTGAAACCTGCTGATGTTCAGTATTTTCAGAGCCACCTTAGAAGTGGCATCAGCAAACACTGCCCATGAAGAAACAGCTGATCCACTCAGCAGCAGAGGAAGTAGAGCTCTCAGCTGGGTAGAAATTACAATATTGCTTGTCAAAAAACTCACTCAACACCTATTGCAGCCAGAGATTACATAAATTTATATACATATGATTCTTATTTATGTCACAACTGAATAGGAAATAAGCTACTCTCAAGCAAACACAAGAAAAATTTTGTTGGTTTGAGCTGTTGCTGTCAATCTACCTTATCTTTGGAAGCCTTCCTCGATTTTAGTACCTCACACCAACTTCAGTTTACCTATAATATTGGGCTTGATGTCAGAGACTATAGTTTTCATGGACTGAAAAGACTTAGATGCAGTTCTTAAATTACATTAAATCCCACCCAAGTTACATAGCCCATTGTTTCCTTTTGGCAGCCTAAATCCAACAATGAAACTCCAAGATCAGAGGACAGCTTGAGGATGTTTAATCTCTTTGATTTCTCAGCCTTTGTTATCAAAGCAACAAAAGGACTCTGCATGCAAGGACATTAAGAGTCATAGTCACACCGCATAAGGGGTACAAGATATCAGTGAAGACAAAACCCCACAACCGCAACTCAGCAGCAATTCACTATTTCATCGAAAATTAAAGTGGGGTTTAAAACACAAGTCTGCTAGTCTTCTTGCTTCTTCTCTAGCCTTCCTACCAAAGACCTGCCATGTGAAATATTAGAGATGTCTTTTCTTCACTCACCTTCCATAGCTCTCAGTGAAGAATGGAGACAGAAGTAACTACAGAAAACACATCAACATCCAGCAAATCAGTGGTATTACAGAAGCAAATATCAGAAACAACAGTATCAGCGAGAACCTTTATCACAGGTGAGAAAGTTAGGTGTGCTTTGCAAGTAAGTATCGAGGTGTCAGCAGATTTAACATGGGTTATCCAAATTACACAGGAGGAAGGAAAAAGAACTCAACCAACCAAAAATACACATCAAAATTCTTCTGAACTGTGTTTCATTAGTAGTTTAAGAGCAACAGAAAGAATGTAGTATTGCAGTTCTCTTTCTTTAAAGGACGAAGTTTATTCTGCCTTGTCATATACATTGAACACTACAGGATAAAGGACTAAAGAATAAGGTGTAAATCGGATTATTCCACCTGCCAAACAACAAAAACAATTCTTCTCAACAGCTGAATGGCTGTCCTTTGATGTTTACAACTGTTAAACACTTCCAGCCTCTCCAAAATTACAAATTTACTGCTTTTTGCACTCTGCAGATTGAGTTTACCCATTTAATTCCCAAGGGCTGTCATCTTTCCCACGTCTCATTTTTTCTAATTAAAACTGCAACAGATCACAAATGCTTAGGATTATACCAGCATTTCTCCACATCCACACAACAGCTTGCTACATAAACCACAATACCATCTCCCTTGAACTGAAAGTCACTTTCACTGGGAGGGTAGAGGGTGGGAAAGGACGGGGGGGAGGGAAGATTAAAACCTCTGTGTCTGATAATGAACAATTATCTATGTAGGAGCCTCAGAAATTTTTACAGTACAGTCAGCCTAATTCATCTTCCTGTGTAAGGGAACAAGTTATTTTAGTTATCTTGAACACTTCTGAAGACAACTTTTGAGGCAGTCAAGTAATATTTTAATAGCATTTCAACAGAAAAGCATTTAAGCTAGGTCTTGGTAAAGGAGCATCAACAGTGTTAATACAAGGTTTGGAAACTGCTGCAGTCATTTGTCTTCACATCAAGGCAAGCAGAGTCATGCGGGCTCTCCAGAGGGGTAACCGAAGTCTGACTCTCTCTTCCATGCAAGCACTTTTAAATTGTTCCACCGCAGAGCTGCTATTTCCCAAACTCACCTCTGCAACACTTTCCCCCTCTCTCCTATTTCCTGTTCCAAAGGATTGTTGAGTGGTTGCTCCTCTTTACGTCTCCTCTCTCCACAAAACGCCCAGCCATCAGCTGCATGTTGCTCACCAAGAGGCAGAAATTTCAAGGGAATGATTAACTTTAGAGTACCAAAACAGAAGAAGCATGAACACCAACACCACCCTCCACCCTCAAAAAATAAAAAAAGAAATCTGTCGATTCACTCCCTATAAAAATATCTTACATACTGCCTCTGCACTCCGAATAGAAGAAAGCAAGCTTTCCCTTTAGACCATGATTTCCTGACAACATGTGTCCAGTCCACCAGCCGGATCTTCTGAAGGGATTCTCATCCCTTCTACCCTTAATTCTTTAGATCACTTTCACTATTCCTCACCCTTACCACCCACGTCTGTCACAGTACACTTGTTTGTGGGAACACACAGTTGGTCAAACTATGAAATTTTCCTGCTACAGAGCAGCTTTCTCCTTTGATTTTCCTAAGCTACTACTGCTTGTTGAATCCTTTCACAATCCAACACCTTGTCCACCTCCTTCCCACCGTTAATTTCCATGCCTGCTGTTTGCAGGTGACTTCCCCTGCATGTAAAAATTCAGACAGATAACAACAGGTCAGACGGCCAGCTCACGAACTGACTACTTTCAATCTAAATCCCTAAACTAACCATAACCACTACACAAGGTTTCATTCCAGCCCTCCCACCATGCAAAATCATACCGCCGCAGTCAGTCTGCAGAAGTGATGGAAATGTGTGGCTTTAAGAGGAAACACTAGGAGATGACAAAGGAGATTCTTCCGTTTACCAGAAAAAAAACTCAGGCAAGAAGTTCTGGAGCTACATGCGGATCAGTCATAGGTTCATTTACATGTCAACATCCAAAACACAGTCTGTCAACTACAGCTGAAATAATCTTTAAGATCTAGGAACAAAGTTAAAAAAGGAAAAGAGTTACAGCCAGTTACACGTAAAGTACTCAAACCATGCAGGCTAAATCTGAATCTTTCCCATGCCGAGACACTGCTTAGGGCATGTACAAACCACACGCTGAACTCCAAACTAGAGCTAGGGAAACTCCCAAGCGCTTCCACAAAAGGCACTTTAGATTAAAATTACTTATCCACAAAAAAGATCACAAAACCTACACAAGATAGTGTTTCAAAAAGGAGGAAATCAACCACAAGTCTTCATTATATTGCAGATTTTATTTCAGAAAACTTGTTCAACAAGAAGCTTGCCTGCAAAACAAGCATCACTGAAAGCAGCAGCATTAAAACTGGCACACTCCAGACCTCGATTCCAATGCAGGTCTTTATTCCTTAGCAACACAAGTCTCTGTATCACTCTTTTCAAACAAACAACCCCCCCAGCTGATACTTTAATTGGCAAGCTATGGTGCAGTGTATGTGTCAAACCATTCTCTGAGGCAGAAAGGCCGCCGAGCTGAGGGGTCACTCAGATGAAGTGAATAGCAATGCAGAAAGTTACATTACGTGAAGGTGCTAAAAGGAACTCATGCCCTGCTTTTTGAATGCTCTACGGGCTCCCTGCCCATAGGTTTAGTGCCCTGACAAATGCTGTGCCAGAAAAGTGTGCTATTGTAATAACTGACTAAGAGAAAATAACAGCAGCTAGAAAAGTCACTGAAAAGCAAGGTCACGGAAGCTTTGTACCTCTATCAGAGAGCTCACAGTAGCCTGTCACTTTCAGGTATGAGATATTTAACTACAGTTTATGGAGGATTAATAAGCACACAGATCAACAGATAAAGTTTGTATTGCCTGCATAAGAACGCTATAAAAATAAGGAGAGTCGCATGGATATTCCTGCCTAGGCAACATGTGTCCTGGCAGCGTTACTTTTATGCTGCTGTAAAGGGACACATCCCATTCTACCTGCAGGGTTAGCAGCAGCACCTCCACGCTTCCTCCATCATTTCTCTTCTACATTCACTCCAAGTTGGCTTTTATTTTAAATACCTTGCAAAGACTTTGGGGCTTACTGGTCTCAGCACAGAAACTGATGCTTAGAAAAGAGCAGCAGTAGATTTGTGTATCACCCCCAAAATGATGGACACCTTACACTGGAGGCTTGGCACTGGGTTTTGAGTTGACTGGTTTTGTTGTGTTATTTGGTTTATAGAAATTTATTAAAGTTATCTAAGGGCAAAATATACAGTCCACAACTCTGATCAGCAAACTAGCACTGGCTTTAGCTCCAGGCTAAAGAGAAGGAACAGTGGCAAGCTTGCTAGGTGTGTTTGAGGCCTTTCACAATCTGGAGATACATTACGTTAGGTGTGTGTGGTATGTGATCCTCTCACAAGGGAAAAAGAAAGACCAACAAAGAGCAGAAAAAGAACAGCAAAAATATTAAATTAATTACTTTTCCTGTGTCCCCCAAAAGGGCTTCCTTATTCTCCTGAGTAGCTAGGTGATAAGGGTCATGGAAATTAAGAACAGATGGAGCCTTGGGGATTTCCTCCACTGGTATACTCGCCTTACTTTGTGCTCACTATTCTGCATCAACCAGTTTACAGAACCTCTTAAAAGATGCAAGTAAGTTTCCAAAGTTTTGGGAGTTTTGAATGTAATATACAAAACAATAAATTCAAGCATTATTCCCATTCATCGTGTTCACTGCCTCCAGCCCCCCCGAATCGTACAGCATCTGGAACAAGTGCTCCATCTCTTCCATACTGGCTGCAAAATTATGATATCTGTCTGATAAGGTGTCCTTGAAAATCTAAATGAAGGCATGCTCTAACTCCTCTGTCAAACTGCTGGGATTACAAGAAAAATGCAATTAATTCAGATAAATTGTAAAACTCTTCCCCAATCCAATTACAAGATGCAACAAAAATTTAAATGAAACCTAAACTAAGAAACATTAAATCAACTATCCACAGAAGAGCCAGGCTTTCATCCACAGAAGCACACCTCAAGCACGTTATTCTTTCACCACAACACTCCCAAAATTCTTAAAATATCACTTCTCCATTTGCAATTTATTGTTTCAGCCCCCAGGCTGCACACTCTCAAACTTACTCTTCGGGCTCTAGAATTAATTTGAAGAGTCAGATGGAACAGCCATAGCTCCCTAGTGGTGCATCCCACTGTTGGTTAAGCTTGGGGTTTAATATCTAGCCTAGTGCCAACAGCACAACACACCAGAGACTGCTCTACAGCTGCAGTTAGTCTTGAGCCAATTATGCTCCAGTAGAGTCTTCCAAAGGGCACAGACTTATCTACAGAAAACAGAGTGAAGAAAAGCAAAAATACTGTACCAGGTTTAGCAGCATTATCTGCACCAGAGAGCGGGGTAACCCTCACACTGAGACCCTACAGCCTTGACTAAAAATGCTTTTTCTACCCCACAGCAGTTCTGATTTTGTAGAGCCACACAGCACACTTCTATGCTTCAAGATGGAAGCAAACCAATTTGGTGCTTTCCCTGAAGATAATATCCTTCAAAAGAGCCCTCTCATGCAACCACGTATTTGCTCACTGTTCATATCCCCTGCCCTCATAGCCTAAGGTACAAGCATGAGAAATAAAAGAAAACTACAGAACTACCAAGGCTCTGAGATTCACAACTTTGATAGCTAAGACCTTTGTTTCTCCTCAGCACTAAGCTGCTAACTATAGCATTTGTAGCATATTTTGGACTACAGAGGGCTTGAAACAGCCTTCTTTCCTCCATCACTGATCGATAAGAGATGATACAACTAAAACACAAGAATACAAGATACAGAAATCACAGGGCTGTGAGATTACACATAGCAGCCTCCTCCATCCACTATGCAATGGAACAATAAATGGCATTCTCCCAGAAGCAATAAAAAATAGACCAGGTATTTCAGAAATGAAAATATATAATTACCTCACTGTATCTACACTAGAATCACTCCATCAGCTAGGAAGAAAGTTACTCTTTAGAAGTGAATTCATCACCCTTGCCCTCAAACATCAAGTGAAGTCTGCCCTGGAACCTCACCTATTCCCACTAGTTTTGGCATGAGAATAAGCCTAGGGGACAGAAAAGTCATGTCAAACTAAGAGGAGAGACTGACAGAATTTACAAAAAGTTTTCTGTGTATTAGTCTCATTTCTCAAAAGCATTAAATAACAACAAGGAATGGCAGTCCCATTCAAGGTAGCTTGCACAAACCTATTTCAAGCACTGTTTTAAATGCTACCAGTAGCACAACATCCAGTCTCCAATTCTGGGGCAAAAATAAGGGTCACAAGAATATGCAGGTAGAAGCCTGCTGTTGCAGACCTTTAATTCCTTACAGACATCCTCAATTTACAATCACCTTCTCGCCCCTGAGAATTATAAAGACTCCAACTTCACCTCCCCTCAGAAGTGTGTGGATACCACAGTGACAGAAACACCGTGCTTGACCTATAAACCCACAGAAAAGCAAATGATATTTTAATTATTCTGGCCACTCTGAACAGTTACCTTCTTAGTTAAAAGAAGGTAAGACACTGGTTGCTAGAGCCCCACGCAGTCAGAGCAGGCAAGCTTTACTTCTCTGAAGCCCATGGAGTCCGCACGTACGGCAAATGGTTCTGCATAACCAGATATATTCTAAGTTACAGAAGACAAATATGAGCATCACTTTTAGAATAAATAAGAAAATTACCTTAAGACATTTCAGTAGCAATTAGACAACATTTCAGTGACTCATCGTATTATAGTAAACCACAGGAGACCAGTGTTCCATCATTAGGAAGGTGATAATGACTCACAGGCACCACAAGAGGGACAACTGTGACTCAGATGTAGGCCCCTTAAAATAAGGGAGGCTCCAGTGGAATCTCCGCGTTCTACAGAGCACTGGTACTTCAGATTCACTGCTGGTAATTATGGAATCATAGAATAGTTAGGTTGGAAGGGACCTTCAAAGGTCATCTAGTCCAACCTCTCTGCAATGAGGAGGGACATTTTCAATTAAATCAGGTTGCTCAGAACCACATCCATGTAGGATGGTGAGCCAGGAGGGAGGGAAAGCCCAATTTCTCATTCTTCATACACATCATACTGATCACCCTCCCCCAGTTAAAAGCAAGTTCTTCAGAAACATCCTTGCGACTAAGCAGTCATTTGTAAAATAGGCAGGGGAGAAGGTATTTATTTGTCAAATATCAAAGAACAGGGGAATGGAGAAAGGGTTGAGGAGAACCACACAATTGCTTTTCAACACACTAGGATGCACATACAGACAACTTGTAAATGGTATAATCACTGCCTCTGCTTCTCATAAAGGATTAGTTTTTCTAATTACTGCAAATGTTTTTATTGCCACTGCTCACACTGAAGAGTAAACAAAGCTGGAGAAACAGCTCTCAAAGTCCAAAGGACAGAAGCAGCATATCTTGTAATGCAGTCATTTCAGACTGCAAGGAAGTCACTGTCCTCATGAGTTAGCCTGACCTCACTCCTTTTTCCTCCTCTGGCCCTCCCTCCAGCATACTGAGAGGCTATGGCTTGGTTCTTAATGCCAGACATGAGTTCTCTCCTACCCTTTCCAAATCAAATTCCTCCATATCAAACTGCAACACTACTACTGCCCTTCAATCCTGCTTCCCTGCAACTCACCTTCACCTCCTTCCATTAAGTTAATCTACCCTTAATCAAGGCCAGAAAGCAAAGCAGCTGCCTAACAAACATGCCTATCCCACTACATTTAACACTCTGCTTGTTTATGCTTGCTTGAACTGCCTTTCTTTTGTCTTGCCTACACAGAGATCTCAAGGCCAGGAATTCATATTTTGTACAATGCCTAACATTGCAGGAACCCAATCCCAATTACTCACAAGCACTTCAGCAGCATATGTTATTAAATGTCAGCTTGCATATCATCTACCAATTTTATTGCTATTAAGAGTTCAGCAAAAGCACCATTCCTGACTCCAGTGACTGAAACGGCCAGCTTACACTTTGAAGCTTAAAAAACCCTGAATTAAAAACCAGAGAAATAAAAACACCACATAACATAACCCCACCCCCTGAGAAAAACCTCACAAAACCCACCACCGCCATACAAAAAAACCCCAAAATAATCAATTTCACCTCAAAAAAATAATACTCTTGCTCTGAAGGTTCTTCCACCTCACTCCCATCTTACAGCTATTATGTCAACACTACTGATTTAGAAGAAATTTTAGGGGAAAAAAAAAAAAAACCACGAAAGCTCTGCAGCCCTGGAGCAAAGCCATGTTTTTACCCAAGTGAACCATGTATTTAAAGCCTTCAAGGCTGAAAAAGTCCCCAGACATACTTTGGAGATAGTAAAATAAGCCCATTCATACTATCAACATGATTTTAACCAAAATAGATGCAAACTCATCCCTCTACAAACACTGATCTTTTGCACGTGTCGTTGAAAATGGTAATTCTGCTAAAGTAAGACTTCCAGCAGGCTTTTGATAGTTTCCTTCATGCTATGCAGGCAGACAGTATCAAGCAACTGGTCAGCAGATCATAAAAGATGCAGAACACTCAAGGCAAGCAAATCTAGTGCAGGCCAGTGGGTATGGTTTCAGTAGCTAGAACAAGAGGAGAGAGGTCAGAGGGAGTAGCAAGTAACCAAAAAGGACTAGTAATCAATACACATTCAACTGAATTAGCTGCAGAGGATGAAACCATGCGACTGTCAATGTGTAAAATGTGAAGCCACAGATCATCACACAAGTTCAGGTGACAAACCAGCCGACCCCACTGAACAGGCATCAGAGGCCGGTGTACCAAGGACAACCATTATGCACCCAGTTAACTTATAGGTGATTACTTTCTCAGCAACTACTAGTACTACCTCAGTTGGTGACTGTCAGTCTTGTGGGTAGTGTTTCTAGTGAAACACCACTACAAATCCACATAGCAGCATAAGGAAGGTGATCTTGTAAACACCCAGAGTCCAGCCAAACAGAGAGACGTGGTACCAGTGGAAGACCTAACAAGTGGAGATTATGAAAAGGGGGGGGGGGGGGGGAATTGTTTCCAGCAGGGCAAATTTACAAGGAGTTGAAAGAATAATTCTGAAAAGGTAACAGAACCTGCCTTCCAGAAAACTATTAACAGGCCTAAACAAAACTCAGATCTTTTCAGCTAAGGAGGGATGGCCAGTCATCAGCCACTACGGGAAATATTTTTGAAGCTATTTAATCCAGAATGACCTCATTTTACTTCCAGACAGTTCGGGGAAGAACAAAAACATGATAGGCAGAGCGTACTTATAGTAGCTAGACTCAGAGACACATGGTGGTTTTGACAACAGGTCAGACTTGACATCCCTGTATAAGGATTTTAGGCACATGAGGCTGGTCTGTTTTCCCACCTGAATCATAAAAGCTCCGTGCTGCTAGGTCAAAGGGGCTGACTTTATCCTTGAATATAAATAGACAATAGCAAATAGGATTAAAATAGTTGTGTTACTGGAACAACTGCTAGTGAAACACTATGGCCAGGTCTGAAATCCACAGCTCAAAGCCTGAAATGAGATCTGGTTCAAGAAAAGATTGACAGTCCACCTTTAAGTTAAATTCATGAACAGTTTGATCTATTTAGCCTATTAAAAGGCAAAAAGGGCAACTCAGTCTTCAAGTCTCCTCCATCCTAGGTGAAAAATTCAAAAACTATTGTCAAGTCTAGGAAATATGTGACAATATACAGTGATGAAGTTGAAATTATGCATATTTAGACTACAAGACAAAGCAAATTATGTGCTTTTTTAGTGGTAAAATTGCTAAAAATCCCCCTAAAGATCATACAGAATACAGAAGTACATTTTATCCACACATGCACACTGCAATTTCGACTGGGTGCTAGGAACTTTTCTAAAATAAGAAGTCTTCCAAAACAAAACTTCATGTAAAGGAGTAGAACAGCTTAAACAAGAAGGTATACTAGTTCACAGTAAGTTCCTTCTACCATGCATCTGACCATTTGTTCTTGCAGTCTAATGGCAGGGAAACTTGCTTATCAGCAGGGAACTGAAAATACATGAAGCCTTGTTAAAGTAAATGTGGTGCTCAAGCCCAGGTACTCTGAACCTCAAAATCATTACCAACCAAAGCAACACTAAGTTGCTACAATGGTTTCGAACACAGATGCTAGAAAGACTGAACAGAGAAGTGCCTTCTCCCATGTGTGTAATACCTTTAACACCAAAGCATCCGGTTGTTCTAACAACCGTAGAAGTACGAAAATCCAGATGTTCGTTGCTAATATATGTTTCCTTTCAGGAACCGACATCACTAGAAACTGTAATGACAACAACACTGAGATTTGAACTTAATATTCCACATAAAAGAAGAGCTGATGTGGATTTTTAATGTTTTCCCCTTCAGTTTAATAAAAAAAAAAAAAATACAGACGAAAATCTTTATGGACAAGATAACACACACAGGTATGTTGTTAGAAGACTTAATCTCCTTATCAACCTTCTGATCTAAGCAGCATCCGATGCCCTTTCTGCTTCTTGCTCCACCAAGCAAAAAAGCAGCAGTAACCCCTCTACTTTCATACCAGACTGGACTGCTGCAAGAACAAATACAATCCGTTCCAGGTATCAGCAAGGCAGTGCTTTCTTTTATTCTTTCAAGTGAAGGATACTGCAGAAGAGAAGGGTCCCACATAGAATCTTTTCTGGTGTTTAAGAATCCAAGTTAGAAAAGGAAAAACAGCTTTAGAGAGCAGAAAAACACAGAGCAGCAGAGCCAGAGAACCCAGACAATGTACAATTAGTGCTGAAGCTGCCAATCAACCATCACAGAACATTCTAGATAATTAATTCAAAATCAGTATATTGCCTTCCCTTACCATTACAAAACTTACGTTCAGTCTCCCCTCCTATCAAGCATGTTGTAAATTAAGAGCACGCAAAAGTGCCAGGAACCTAAAAGAAACCCAGAAGAGCTCAAGGGAAGTCTTACACCTTTCCATTTAGTTTCATGAAGCTAAGAAACAATGCTCCTTGCCACAGGGACTAAACGACATTGATTATCTGTACATGCATACGCCGCTCTTGAAGACTGCCAATGACTGTGAAAGGAAGGTTAACAGGGTTTAGAAGGATGTACTTTTTACATGCAGAATCCCAGAGAATTCAGTGACTTCAAATGAGTCATTACTGATCAGCTCAGAACCCTTCTGATCTCTAAAGAGAAGCAAAAGGAGGAAAAAGCCACATGCCAGCAAGATATGATTAAAGATATCTCACTACTCTTATCCACCATGCTCTCACCACACTGCTGATGCCTCCACTGTTCTCAACAGTTCTCATCTGAGCCATCTGCTTCAACTGTTCCTATGTACTTACTTTGCTTTGTAACACCTAGAAGTCCTCATCACAGCACGGGAACCCTCTATGCTAGGTGACATCTTAAAACAGGCAGCAAACTTACACCCACAAAAAAACAAAAACCCCAAGGCACATGTGCACACACAAAACACAAGCCTGTCCCAAACACCTTGCTTCTACCGAGGCCGTCTCTTCCCTGAATTCCTCCATGCTCCTATGAAGAACATGACAAATTTGGAACTTCATCTATAACACAACTAACTACCAGAGCGAATCTAGTTTGTAGATACTGTTTTTATACCCCCTGAAATCACACTGTGCAC
>JARCZZ010006150.1:27083-43223 GCA_030323915.1 Brotogeris chrysoptera
CTATAACACAACTAACTACCAGAGCGAATCTAGTTTGTAGATACTGTTTTTATACCCCCTGAAATCACACTGTGCACACTCTGAATGCACTCCACAAAATCCAGCAGAAGGGAAGCACATATCCCTTTTTTCACACTTTCCACTACATTGCTTGAGAAGTTGAAAACCACTTGTATGTATTCTCAGAAAACAAGAGGTTTTCCCACCAACTACAACTTTCTGAATTTGCTAAGATATCTCGGCACAAGTAAATTGCCTTTTTTTAGGATCCGGAAGTCAGATTCATATTAGGAATATACTAGAAAGCTGACGTCTGTCATCAGTTCTTTGTTTCCCTGAAAACAGTTCTGAAAACACTAATTCTAATTTCTGGTTAGGGCATTGTAATGAGAATTGCCAAAGCAGCAGCCACTCAAAAGAAGTTCTAGATCAACTGTCAATACTAAGAGCAACTGTGCGAAAGAAGTTTCCTACTACCCAGATGTCAAGAGGCCTCAACACGTGAAGAAATAGTAAGTCCTTTGTCACCATCCCTCATATATGGTTCCCTTCGTTCCACAAGCATTATAGCTGTTGTCTCCAATTATTCAACCACCTTAATGTGCTATGTGCTGAATGGGAGCTCACAAACTCAAGCTTGCTCACTAGCTTTGCTAAGCATCAACAGAGGTCACGCTGCACTTGTAAGCATCACCATGAACTCCCAAATTTAAAAAGTCACATGTTACATTGAGCAGTAGTTAACATGTTGAGGCTGCATCAGTCAGGCCTTCAATGTTCTTAAAATTATCAGCTAAAATTTAAGCACACAAGGGAGAGATCAGGAAAGAAACGCTGCATGGCAAATCTTGTGCTCTGCAAAAGAGCATTCACACCTCTGAAAGGAGTTTGTAAAGTACTAACCTCAGGAAAGGGGGTTCTTGCACTGGAAACGAGACAAAAGTATTTTTTCTTCTTCTAGTTAGCAGGCTTTGCCTTATTTACCCCTCAGATACACTGAACACTTCTCCAATACCACATTAACTGTCTCACATGCTACCAATTACCACCATGAGACAAGTATCATCTTCATCATTCTGCAGATGGTTAAGATGAGAGACAGCCTTGCCTCAGGCCACAGTGAGTCAGTGGTAGAAGCAGGATATCAACTCTCATTCCTCAGCTCCTTTCTTCAGACAGCGAAGTTTTATACTCCCACCATGTTAAGAATTGGTATTTTGACTTGCTATAGTGCATCTAATTTAAAAGAAAGATCTAGAAAGCAAAAAAAGCAACTGCAAAAAACCCTGCAGTTTACATAACTTGGGAAGTGCCTTGATAGAAAATAAGGATATAAAAGAATTTGCTCCTATGAAGCTAAGTACAAAGCCACTCTCTCATCTGCAGTCCCAGCTTTAGCTTTCACTGCATGTCTCACTTCTATCTCAAAAAGCATCAACTCAACTGTCCCTCTGAGATTGCAAGCCTGATTCGTGCACAGAAAGTCTTCTACGCCGCCTGAAAAAGGTGGACTATCACAATGCCACCAAAAAAAAAAAAAAATTAAAAAAAAAATCAGTATTAGCTTCCCTTTTCGTTTTCCAAGTGCTGACTGCAACAGTATTATTTTTAGTACAACTTACATAATGAATGGATGAAACTTGGGCATTTCAGGACTCGGTGACTGCAATGCTCCCTTTCTGATGGCAATTTGCATTCGAGTCTGCTTCTACAGTTCTTGCACCTTTATAATTCATTTGCAGTAGAGAAACAGGAGACTAAAAAACAAAATCAGCAAAGCCTAGCTCTAGACAGCACTGCATATTTAAAATGAAGTTTTCTTTTAAAAAATGTAAAATATGCTACTTTTGGAAATATACTTTCAACTTTGAAGATGACACTCCAACACACACTCAGCTGGCAATTGCTTTGCATATGACTGGATTGACAAGACTTGCAGTATTGATGTAGCACTAGAGCTTTTACCTACTGGTTTATAGCTTTGATGTGGCTCATTAGACTTTATAAGCTACCCTGACACAGTGCAACATCTCTGCTGACAGAAATAGCAAGAGTCCCTCCAGCTGCAGACTTTGGCTGGTCCATTTTAAACTGCAGTGTCTGTGGTAGGATTTCCGCATCACCATCAGACTGTTCTGCTGGCAGCAGTCGAAGTTTAAAGCGCACACAGTATTTAAAGCAGTGCACACTGGACTACTTCCCTCTTGATGTGACAGAGTTGAAAATAAGTAACAATTAGTTTCATTGTCTCCAGAATAAGAGGAGAAAGGCTTTATTTTCTTCATCAAGCAAAATGTTGCACTTCAATGGGACAAATGACAAGCTAAATTAAAACAATATTAATAAATACTGCCTTGAAATAGTAGCAGTTGCTTCCATAGCAGTGTGGCTCCAATGGAAATTGTACATTCAGTGCAAATAGAAAAAAAAAACAACAACCACAAAACCAAACCAAAGACAACAACAAAAGACATATTTTCCCTTTCATCTTTCCTGTCTCTTCTCTTTCATACCCTTCGCTGAAGTTTTTCCTGCTTTCTAGAGTCCCAGATGCTATGAGAGAAACACCAGAAGCTACCCTAGTCTTCCAGCTATGATTGTCGACCTTTGTTTTCCCCGTCTGCTACCGGTGCAGCATCCCGTGAACCGAAGAACAACACTGAGTGTCTCATAGAACAGTCTGACTTGAGACTTCTGCTACTTGTCTAACATAGAAATTTGTTATTTGCAACAGATGAAGTCAAACTATGCTTATAAGCAAGTAAGCTACACAAAAAGTCAGCTGCATGCCTTTATATACAGTCTATTAAGGTTTTCCTTCATTAATTAAAAGCTGCCCTACAAGACACAGCAGACATACCAGCCACAATTCCCAGAGGCATGATGGCATTAAAGGGTTTATTTCCTCCCTCTCAGCTTTGCCCATGATGAGACATCATTCACAACTCAGGAGCGCAAACACACACAAACATGTCTCCTATTTGCAAAAAAGCCAACCCAGCCGTGCACAGAAAGACAGTGGGGTAATGATAATAAGCCTGTTCCTCACTAAGAGGGATTTCTGTAGATGTAATTGAAGCTTTGCTACTCCAGGATCCCAGATGAAAACTGCTCTCAGAGAGGTGCGGGCCAATGTAGTGGAGACTCCCCAGATTAGTAAATACCACTAGTAGTCACTTCATACTGTCCCCTTAGAAGGCTGCTGACCTGCAACATGCTAGCAGCCAGTTTTAGAATTATGAAAATCTATGTCCTATATTGCTCTAAGAGCAATCAGGAGACATTCAGAACAAAGCCTTTTACAGAAGGCTGCAGAACATTTCCTACTAACTGATTTCATGACTTACATGGGAAAAAAGAAATCTGTCACCCAATCAAGCAATCCAGATGGATTACAAGAGGACAGAAGCCTCTATTAAAAGTTAATATTAGAAATGCCAACTAGAGACCTACTACTGAATAATTCAAAGCAAGAAAAGGTCTCACCTGTTGTCACTTGCTTTGAGCAATCCTTTGGAAAGGTATAATACACAGTTCCAGCAAACAATGGCTGGGCTGAATACAGAATGAAGAGGCGTATATAAAATAAATTAAATTAAATAACAAACAAGCACAAAATTAAAAGAAGGCGAGTCTCAGCTGCACAAGGCCTATGAACTCTGGCTTGAACAAGAACCCATCCGTAGCCACTCTCTGAAGAGCCATGTGTACGACTAGAAGAGGACTAGCAAACAGCACAATCTTCCACCTTCACAGTGTTCCTCCACCTTACTACAGAAATACAGTTTTAGAATGGAGAACGTATTTTTTTTTTTGGGGCAAAGCAGAGTTTGGTTAGAACAAGCATGCAAACTGGCTATCCTCATCATTCCTTCTGTCTGTGAAATAGACTTGATATTCCTCTTCCACTTTACATTTAAAAACATCTATTTAAATCCCAACATTTTCCAGCCTGAAAAGGGTTACACTCAACTTTCCAACCTTTGTCAGCTCACTATAGTTTTTTCCTTCTCAAGAACAGCAGTCTCCCCAGTAAGTAACAGAAAACAAACCAAGAAGCAGCTTAAGAATTTACCAAATACTGGCTTAGTTACGTTGTCAAGTTCAGCAAAATATGATCTTCATATTGTGTCATAACAAACTCTGAAGCAGCTATTTGATATGGAATGAAAATTGACCTTAAGTCTAACAACAGGGAGCAAATTAGGAGTTCACAGATTTTCTCCACTGCCTGCTGAATATTTTGCTGAGACACATCCAAGTTTCTCTCATAAAACACAATCCTGAGGACTCTGCATAGCAGTCAAGACGTCATTCTTGGCAAAACTTCATCTTGTACAAGAGAAACTATCATCCCAGCAGCTCATGGTACTAACAAGCTCTTTAAGAACATTCAGACATGGGTTTGCAATTAGTTAAAAACCTATCATCAGTCTTTGCAAGCCTAAATAGCAAAGGTACCAATTACTAGAATTCCCCATTACTCTGTACACTGCTAGCAAGAGCACACACTAGTAAGAGTCCCAGGGACATCAAACACCATTCTTTTTTCACTGAAGAACTGCAGAAAAGCTGAAAGGAATGACTTTTTCCCCCTGCATTCCTTCTCTTTTCCGTTATTTCATTACTGAATTTCTCATAGAAATCCTGTTCCGTTTTTTAAATTATAGAAGCTGCATCTAAAGAGAATCCACACAATTCTTTAAGAAAAACAGTACCGTATAATCTGTTTGGTTTATGTGTCATGGAGAGTGACACAGTTAACGTTCTGAAGCGTAATCCACTCACTCTGTGGTTTAGACTGTAGTACTTTACCAGGTTTGAGTACAAAAGAAAAGTACTCCAGGAGGTTCTGTTGCTATAAACAGCACAGAAGAGAATGCAGTAATTGTTCATCAGGCTCATCTGTCTTGGAGAGGGCTGGACCTGTTAAATTTGTTTAAAAGATTTGAGACAGCAAGACAATTCTTCCTCTTTCCTCCAAATCTCAAGACACTTCGACAGTCTAAAAATCTCTACAGGAGATTGTGTAGATACAAACGGGTCTCAATTTGAAAGTAGCAGCAATAAAAACCCAGGAATCGCCTAGCTGAACCAGCCTAACTTAGGAAAAAATCTTGTTAAAAACTCACTCTTCTGAAGCCTGCGACTGACTTTCTTTTTTTGTGGTAGAGAAAACTAGACTTACATTCCAGCCTTTAGTAACAAATATCAGGGGAGCCTCTCCCACAATAAACACATGTCAAGCTCACTCATTTTGTAAGACTGCATTAAGCATTTAGCCAGAAATCATGCAGCGACTCCTCCTCTTCTTTGAGGATGAAACATCCGTTACTCTACAAAACCCAACAGCTGTAGAACAAGAAAGTTTATCACCGGCACACCATTTGATGCCTGCATGAAGCACAAGTCATTTCCTAAAGCTAAAATATCCATGGAAGTTAAGGAGATTCCAGTTTGGGCAAAACACAGCCAAATTTCATCCAAGGAAAATTTGGTTACACCTCAAAGCCTTCGCTGAACACTCAAGTAAAGATGAAAATACAGCAATAGGACATATATCTGGGAAGTCAAGTTCTACAACCTGCCAAGAAGTCCAGCAATGGAACCCAGCCACAGAAATGTAATGTGTGTCTAAAAAAGTCCCTAATTTAGAGGCAATACCAAGATGGTTTCTCATTCCCTTTTGCGAGAAAGTCAAACCTGTAACCCCCAATATTGCCTTTGAAAAGTTTTATGTTTTTTTTAAAAAGGAAGTAAGAGGATATCCTTGTTTTCACTTGCATCCTATACAAAAATAACACTTTCTGTATCCTGTATGCAGTCAGAGAAATCCTCTTAGCATCTCAGGGGGCCAGAAGCTCCAGACAGATGCTATCTTCCAAGAATGCAGTTTCCGAACTACATTTCCTCCAAGTATGTATACAGTAAAGATTTACAGTTGCTTGAAAAGTGATACAAGAGTTTGACGATTTTCACTGAAAGAGTAGAATACACCCTGTCTGGCAAATGTTTTATTTCTCCAGAACACAAAAGTGCTAAAGCTGTTAACACTCCTCCCCTCACCACGCACACATACAGCCCTACCTCTTCCACAGGAACAAAATTTAAGCGCCTTAATCTTTCCTGGAAGTAGTTTAAATATTCTTCTTGAGGTTTTCTAAAAATAATTCAGAATAAAGCAAACACTCTGTATGGAAATTATAAGTCCAAACAGTTTGGCCATCTTACATTTACATCAACTTCACCACTCTTACAGCGGAAAGCCAGCAGACAATCAAAGGCAGGATCACTACTAGTTTTGAATGCACTGTACAAGCCATAAAATGGAGAAGTTTTAGTCCTTTTATTGCTTCAAAGACCCCATTTTTCTTTCTTTGCCGCCTTAGCTATTTGCCGCAGAGGACGTGCATCCAGACATCGTGCGTGGTCTGTGTTTTATTAAAAAGCCTTCTCCGTTCCTTTTTTTAACTTATAAGATGAAATCAATCAAAACAGAAAAAAGTACCTATGAATCATATACCCTAAAGAGAGGGTCAGCCTTTAACTACCTAAAATAAAAGCAGAAGCATCTTTAGAGACGGTCACTGCAACTCATATACACCAGCACCACTTATGGACATCAGCAGTCTCTAATGCTGATCACAAGAAGTTGTGCAGCATGATCTCAACAGGAGAGATCAGAACAGAACAGCCCTAATGTGACACCCTGAACTTCTCCTGGAAAGGACTTCAAACAACTCAACAGCGTCAGCCCATGGAAGAGGAACAGACCTTGTCCAGCCTTGTCCCACAGCACTCTCCATCACAGCTCTTCCACAGTGCCCAGTGACAGGGGAGGACATTCTACAGTGCCTGTTCCTGTCAGCATTCTCATGAGAGCAGTGACGCTCCCATGCACTTGGATGCCTGGAGAAAGTAGGGACTCAGGTAAGAAAAATAAGCCACTGTCCCTGTTAATCCTTGCACTTCCCCAGTATGTGACGGAAGGCAGAAGAAAATCTTCTTTAGAACCAGAGCCCTGGCTTGAGAGTCCATGACAACCTATCAAAACAGCCCAGTTTTGTAAGACTTCAAATCCCCTACTAGCAGAAGACAGAAATTCTTTTAACCCTTCTTTGCTAAAAAGGCATTCGTTCCTCAAAGAACAGTGCTTCCAACTCAATGGTAACTTCTTCACAGGATAACTAATCAGCACTTCAGTGCTGCTGTGATTAGAGACCACAGCTAGGGAGCAGACTCTCAGTGTTTTCACCCTGTCACAAAGCAGTCTGACAAAAAAAAAAAAAAGCTATTTATTTCCAGGAACATTTTGGGATAAAAAAAGAAAAACAAAACAAACAAAAAAAACCCCCACAACACACACACACACAAACAAAAAAAAGTAACAAAAACCACACTGCAAATAAAATGCCAATTAAGAAGCAGAACAAAAAAAAGCCCCCACAACAAGCCTCTTTTACCTCTAAGTTAGCTGCTAGGTTGCCAAGGCCTGCAAATAACTAATATCAAAAACGTAAGCAGTAAGGTTAGGTATTCCCAGTAAGTAAGGATCATTTCAGAATTGGATCCACTGCTTATCTTCACCACCCCTTGACCGGTGAGCAAGAATTAGATTACCCCAGGTTGTCAGCTGCAGAGTTTGAATCCCAAGCCATCCCTCCCTGCAAGGGACAAACACTTGGAAGCTGTGATATTCTCAGGAAGCTGAGCTACTTGCTGCAAAAAAGCTACTTCGTAGACTACATGCTATCTTTTGGGAGGCGTAATAAAATATTCATTTCTGGTCTGTGCAAGGCATCCGTCATGCCATATGGACACCAATTAGCTCTTGCACAGAGTAACAGCTAAGGAAAAAAGCACAGCACCGGAACGGAGAAGCCCGAATTCCAGCTATTACATAGATGTTGTGGATGCTACCAAAGAACCATTCTCACCACCACCACCACACAAACAAATGCCCATTTAAGGTATCCTTAAATGATTTACCACTTAAGGAATCAAAGGAATATACGTACTGAACACCTTGACTGCTTCTGGGAAGACAGATCCATCACGCTGTTGCATACTCAGTGAGGACATAGTGAGTAGCAACATCCATTGAAGGTCAGGAGCCCAAAGCCTCGATGCTCAAATGCCCCAATACAGAACTCTTCCAGATGAAACCACACAGCAATAATAAGGAAGACACAGGGACAGAATCATGCAGACAGGAATACTCAGTCAGTCTCGGGCCACAGTACAAGTTAAAATATAGCTTTCATATTGGCATGTCACATGCCACTTACAGCCCCACACACATCCCCAAAACCAACAGCAAAACACTAACTTGCATGAGATCCAATTACATGAAGGTCTCTGCTAGAGAAAAGTAGGCTGGAATAAACCTGTATCATACTCTTCTGCATGAAGTGACAAAACACAAGCTCTCTCTACAGCCTGGATGACTGTCAATCAGCAAAGCAGCAGAAAATGGCTTACTTTAAGAAATCAAGTGTCCTCTTTTACCCCAGAGTAATTACAGAACACAGCAGACATTCATGCTGGAGCACTAAGTACAATAGCTGTTTGTTACCATCAGTGTTACAATCCAGCATTTATCTAAGCCTATCACACAGAGAACAGACAGCACAAAATTGCTCAAAGACAGAATTCAAATGTACTATCTGTAAGAAATTACAGGCAAAAGCCTGACACCAGAATTGAGTCTTGGCCCACAACTCAATTTAACCACCCAGGAATCTATTGGTTGAGCATACATTTAATCAGAGCTTCACTTCAGAAGTATTAGGCACAGCTGGTCAGAGAATAAGCAGCAGAAAAATATTTAAATCATTGTAAGTGCCTGCGAGTAAGGAAAGCTGTATCATGCACAGCAGAGGCACAGGCTTCGTGAACAGGAAGCGTACCCATATGCGTTTAACATTAGAAACAACTTTTCATTATGAACTCAGAAGTCCTCAACCAACAGACACAAAGATGTAAAAGTCTGTGGTTACGCAAGAATCTTCTTTTCTGCTCAGGTACCTCACAAATTCCTCCACACGGAAGCCTAATCTTAAATTCTAAAAAGCTTACCACTTACTAACGTGGTGCTTTCCCACACCCTTCCCAGGTGAGAAGTTCAGACTCCTTTACTCCCCATGCATCCCACAGCAGACTTCCTAATTCAGAGACTGTTAACACAGTCACACAAATCCTGCTCCAGTATCCACTTTATTTTAAAAACACCGCTAGATTCACCCACATTAGGGTTCAAATTGAGAAAACTGTTACCCAACATCGCCCGGCGGATTTCAGGAAGCATCAGACTCAATCTTCTAAAGCAGTATGCAGCATCTTAAAAGTTACCTTGTTTACACAAAGAGCAAGACTGAAAAGCACTAGTTAGACCAGCGTGAGCTGCCAGTCCCCTCATTATTTCCATGCATAAGCTTCTCAAGACAGCAGTTTAACATCACCAAGATACAGCACGGGAAGTGAAAAAAAGCATCATCTATCCCATGCTACAAAGATTCCTGCTCCATCTTCAGAGGGCGACAGAAATGAGGAATTTCAGAAATATCTACTCCAGATATCCCTGGGCAGCCTCCCACCCAGAGGTAGTAAGAAATCCAAGTAACAAACTGTTATTAAACTAACTGTTAAATAAATGATGTTATTTAACATCAATTAACACTTCGCTTAACAGTCTTCAGTATTTTTTCCAAACATCCTCTGTTCCAAATGAGGAGACTAACTGTTGTACTTCATTTACTGTGGTAAGTATATCTAAGTTTCTAGGTTTTACTTGTAAAGGCTGAACATTGGCTAAAGGAATGCAATCTGCTGAATACAAACACTTGTTTGGACTCCCACAAAACAGCAACACATACTTTTCCAGAAGGCAACACTGGATTGAACATGTTATTACAAGCTCAAACCCTAACAGTACAAACAGACTAAACAAGCACTCTTCAAGTTACTCATGCTCAGCTTTGGAAGTTTGATCCCTGAAGCCAGAAGTACATTCGCAAAGGAGAACCGATTTTTCCAAACAGTCAGAAATACAAACACAAGTCTAAGCAAGCTTACGAATCTTGAATAATCCAGAATACCCTTAGTCAAGGCTTATTTCTGCATTCAGCTCAGGCATACAAAATAAACCGCTGTATTTCTTCTTATACTTCTCAGTAGGCTACTATAACAACTGTACCACTACTGGACAATTATACCATTTTATCTGCATCACAAAGTGTACTTTATTTCTAAGTAGAAGTCAGTCTTCCCCAGAGAGTTTGCTTCCTCCAAAAATCCCAACATCTCATAACTCTCTTCTCACAACTTTCTGCCAGAGAACACTTGCAGCTCTGGAAGACAATCGTCTGTATTTTGGTTCTTCCTAGAAAGGCACAGACTTCAAGCTAAACCACCTGCAGCTACAGCTCTGGCTAAGACCTTCTATAAAACAGGCACAATTTCCATATTGTACTTTTATCTAGGACAAGCTAGCATTTGCAGAAGTATGTAAATATAAAGGATCTTTAATCAAGCAAGGGTGGTGAGGCACAGGAACAGGCTGCCCGGAGAAGCTGTGGCTGTCCCATCCCTGAAATTGTTCAAACCCAGCTTGGATGGGGCTTTGAGCAACCTGGTCTATTGGAAGGTGTCCCTGCCAGTGGCAGAGGAGCTGGAAACGGATGATCTTTAAGGTCCCTTCCAACCCAAACCATTCTACGATTCAGAAGTTCTAGGTGCCAGCAGCATAAATTGCAATATGCAATCCCACGTTCACTGGCAACCCCACCTGTGTAAGAACAGAAACACGTTGGTTGGAGCAGAGCTCTGGATGTCACTAGTTCCACCATCCTCTTTGGATGGCAAACATCACACCCATCTGCAAGAAGGAAGATCTGGGATCAGTCAGCACGACCCACAACACTACAGAGCCAATCTCCCTGGACGTGACTGGAACACGGAACACAGGATTCTCCAGGCACGTGAAGGACAAGGACGTAGCTGGGAACAGCCAGCACGAGGCTGCGCCCAACCAACTTGGTTGTATTCTAGGACATGAGGAGGACCTGTACAGGCAAACAGAGAGCAGTGGATGTTGTTTATCGCGATTTTAGCAAAACCTGTTGCTTGGTTTCCAGTGGCATCCTCAGGCAGTTCCTTGAGATACAGCTTGAATAAGTGAACAATGCCACCTGGCTCAAGGCTTGTGATCAATGGTACAAAGTTCAAAGCAGGCTGTCCCATTTCCATGGAAATAACTCCAGACTTCACTACGCAAAACCCTGAACAACCTAATCTAAATGAACCTGATCCGCTCTGAGTGGGAAGTGAGATCAGCTGAGGCCCGGAGGTCTCGTCTTACCTAAATTATTCCATGATTTGATAGCATCTTCTTTGTTTGTTTTTTTTAATAAATGAAAACAAAAGGTCTCTTGCACTCTGGCCATTCTTCTGGCACCCTGCTGGTTTCAGCAGACAAAATGGACCAATAGCCACAACAGAAAAAAAGAACTGTGGAAGAGGACAGTAATCACTTTGCTTAAAAGATTCATAAGTCAGTCTGAAACAAGCCACAATATTGTATTCTCAAGGAAAGAATCTCACAATTCAGTTCCTAGCAGGAATTAACAATAACAACAAAAAAAGCCCCAAATACCTCATCCCCACCTGCAGCTGAAGTGCTGTGAGGAGAGGTAGTATTAAGTTCCTTACTGGACTCTTGCAACAAACCCATTTTGTTCAATATGCCACATACATTTACGCTGTGAAAAAAAAAAAAAGAACAAAAAGAGTCTGCCTGGGTTGCAATCAAGACACAATAGAAATAGGCCTCAAAACAGTGCTCATGCATGAAAACAAAAAAAGAAAGCAAAAAAGCCACCACACAAAAACGCCACGCTTGACTGTCTGCATACCCAACAGAGATAAATAAGCATCCTGAAAGGACACAGATAAAAATAAGTTTCCATGTTACGTTTTAAACTGACAGCAATGTCTTATCAAGGCAGCTAAAACTGAAAAGATACCGCCTGAGTTCCCCCTCCTCTCTGTTCGCATTAATTCCCGCAGAAGGACTTCAGTGTAAGATTTTAAGCACCAGAAGTAAGAGAAGTCATGGCATCATTTGCTGGATGGAGGCCAGGATCTCATATATCCACTCAAGCTTGTATCTCTGGAGACACTGTTTGTTTCTACCATAATTGAGTTGCGTTCTGCGCAATGAGAAGGTGAATCAATTATGTTCACCACTAACCAGACAAGCTTAAGTATTCTCTCAAGAGCTTAACATTCTGTGCAATGGCACCTTCAAAATACTGTTTGTTCCTCTGTTTTTAAATAAAGAAGAATACTTGGATTCAATCTCTTCTCTCTTCCTGGAAACTCCTGAGCTCCCAAACTAGTGAAGTACATTCAAGTTGTAACCCACTGGGGTCAGTCAACTGGGCTCCCTATTTGAAATTTACACTAAGTTTCTGACGGAGTCATTTAGGTTAAAGGCAGCATCAGCTAAAACTGACATCTAAGCCTTTGCTAAGACCTTAAGGAAATTCAAGCAGCAATCAATCATCATCTCAGACATTAGAGTCCCATTTAAAAGGGAGATTTTAATCACATGTATAAAGTATTAATACTGTAAATTCAATGGATTTGTAGCATTTAAGAGGTTAATCCTTGACGTTTTCTGCAATACTGTCTCATTACATTGGAATATAGCTACAAATTGAACCAAAACACTGCTGCAGAGCTTTAGGTGGCTTTCATTGGATGCCACTTTCTGTACTTCTTCTAATGGGATACATTGCCTGACTCAGAAAATAAAAGACAAATTAAAGATAGGTTTCTGCATTCATATATCACAACTAAAATTGTTTTTTTTGTTAGCCATGAAAGTCAGCGAGCACCAATCTTAAAGTGCTTCCTGACACAGTCCCACAGATGTGAAGTCAGTCACATGCACTGCAAGACAACAGATACAGGTAGGCATATTTCTGGGTGAGCTCTTCAGCTAGATAAAGCAAGCACACAAGACATTCAAGCTATGCATTTTCAAGTTTTGGTTTGGGGCTGGTTTGGGTTTGTTGTTTTGTTGGGTTTTGGGGTTTTTTTTTGTAAATAAATACTGAATTCATCTGTATTTAGATGAAACATCATTACTATTAAAACCACCCAAGTAAAAGCAGTATAATTTCTACTGCAGTGAATACCAACATAAACTGATGAAAACACAACTGGTTTACCTAAGATTTAATTACCACAGCACACCGAGAAGTGCGCTTACTCATGCTATCCAAGGTAAGATAAATCCTAGACAGGCACTTATAAAGATTAAATAACCACTTATTAAGAGTTGTGTAAGCTTTTTTTAAAGAACTTAGAGAATATTTGTAATAGAAAACAAAAGGTAATTGCTTGGAAGGAAATGGATGCTGACCTCAGTCCACACTGATTTAACCTCCATTTCTGACAAGGACACTATTCACGGAAGTGAAAGTCATCAAAATAAATGGCAATTCCTTACTAATCTTATTTATTAAAAAGTATCTGAACAGGGTCATTTACAGCGGTCATGTCTGATTTATCACTTCCTGTGAGAATGCAAAGTTACCTGCCTAGATTCTCCAGCTGAAGCTTCTGCTATTAAAACCTATCTCTTACGTATATTTTTAAGTAGTAAAAACGGAGAACAAGAGCTCTACAGAAGGAGCAGCTATGGATAAAGCCATGGTGAACTTCAATTATACAAATGACTCGCCACGTATCTCCCCGCTCCCTTACTTCAGTAAAACTAGCTGCAGAACAAAAGAGGACCTACAACAATCATGTGCTAGAGAATGAGACCTGCAGTTCAAATTATGGCAGCAAAAGCAGTAGAATGCTTTTGCAAGGTTTGCCAATGTTCCACAAAGTTATTTCAGATCTCTTTGGGATACTTGTTCTTTAACTCTGAAATAGGTAATTTCTTTTAAAGGCAGAAAACCGTATACTAAAAATATCAAAAAATGAATCCACCAACATAGAAAGCTTTCTTTAAAACAGCTTGAAAGAAGTTGTGCATAAACACACATGTACTAACGTGGATGAGAAAATGTATTTTCATGCAGAAATGCTAATGAATCTTAACTTTTAGTTCACAAGAAACAATTTCTAATTCGAGAATAAAAACATTAGTAACCTGGAAAGGGATTTTTCTCTCTTAATACGCAGCTTTCATAATCTTGGAGTTCTATTATTAGATAGCACCAAGGTAGAAGACCCACCACTGGCCAGTACTTCTTAGAACTCCAAGGACACCTTGTTGCTGGATCTGTTTCATACAGCATCCCGTTTCCCCTCAGCTCCACACATACAAAGGGTATTCCTCTTGCTTTCTATTCTTGGAAGAGCCTCAAAACAGTCTTCTGTCCAATTCTGTTTCCAGTTTTTTCTGCACTATATTCAGCCAACTTCCATACACACACAGCTCATTTGTGAGGAGTTAGTTGAGAAGTAAATCTGTTTCCAAGAACCCAAACACCCAACCCATTTCTTTTTGCTGTGCAGTACCCCTTCAATATTATGTTGATTAGAACAATTTACTTCCTTCAAACTCCTGAGTTTTTCATGCAGGCTATACACAGGGAACTTCTCTCTCTGTCTGGCCAAAGTCATCACTCATCCACCAGTTAGTTTCCTCCCTTTTAAAATAACCTTTATGGAAGTAACAGAAATTCAGAATCCTGTTGGAAACACTTCTGAGTCCATACCTGAACTGATAGCCTCAGGGACACATCTGCTCTGTCACACTGGTAATAAAAGATAACATTCTAAGCACCTAATGAATCCAGCAGAAACAATACAGTAAAATGTATTTCACTTTATTCCATCTTTGAACAAAGATTCAAGAACCTCATTAGAGAGAGGTTTACTGCAAGGTATTTGCTACTTGTAACTATGCCTCCAACTACGCAGAGATCCTTATAAGCCTTTCACATTACTTTATCTTTCTAGGCGAGTTTTGCCAGGAACTACCACCCCCCACACAATGACACGGTGGACAAGAGGATTGAAATTGCTCTAGACACCTTACATGCAAACAGGTTTTTTAGGTAAGAGATGACCTTGCTGGAAGATACCAAATCACAAAGCCAATTCAGCTTCCCCAGCTAAGCTACAAGATGTTCAGGCACTATGTTTATAGCATAACAGAAGTAAAGACTCATACTGCGTGAAACCCTTAACATTAGGGGATAGGGGGAAAGAACAGAAGGAGTCTCTTTACTCCTGATGAAAGAAACACACAAGTTCAACAGTGACAAAGCGTCTACGTAACCTCTGTTTAAAAGCAACTAGAAAGGCACAGCTAGCCCAAGAAGCAAAGCAGACCTGGCTCACTAGACAAGCAAGATTCACTGCTATGCAAAGACTTTATGTGGTTTTCCAGAGTCTTGCCTTCTTACAGCACACCATTTTCTACATTTACAAACAGCCTCTACAAGGATATATTCCTCCAATAGGCGTCTAGAACATCCAGGTTAAAAAGAGATCAGCCTCCAGAAGAAAGAAGCACTTGATCCTTGACTGGCTTGAACGGAAAAAGGCAGAGAACATTCTGCACGATGATACATAAATCCTGATGCTGTTAAGTGCTTGACTCTCCACAAAACACAGGGCAGAAAAAGGAGAGAGAAGGAAAAGTGACACTGAGTGTAGAAAGCACTTCCAGCTTTGCCAGATCACTGGAACACGTTATCTGAAGACTCTGGCCTGGCATTCCTTCATTCCCTGAGTTAAGCCCATTCTATTCTGCACGGCCATGCATCAACTAAACCTTCGTTCATAAGATAAATAATGATCTGTACTTGTAAACAACATATTTGTCTGTGTCACCAAATCCATTACCATCTACGGATAGCAGTCACCTTAAAAGAAACAAGACAAAACATGGTATAAAATAAAAGCCAGAAACTACATAGACTATTATTAACAGCTATAGAAGTATTGATGAAAATGAGCCTTTTCCCCCATTTCTGAAAGAAGGCAGCTCTAGGTACCCTCACTGTAAGTCTGACGTCCCAGGTATCCCAAGTTCCTCTTTATCTATGTAATTTACTCCTCATAAAAGGCCATCTCTGCAGTAATAGAGTGATTATGTGTTCCTCGGAA